>JAJIBD010003929.1:0-184883 GCA_021461705.1 Cryptotis parvus
TCTTGAGTAAATACCAAGAGGAGGCTGGAGGGAAAGGTAAATAGATCATACACAGGAAATAGAAAACTTAGCAGTTGCTTTTCCTGACTTTTACTCCACTAAACTAGTAAGACCCACCTCAACCATGAGGAAGCCTCTCTGGGTAGTAGAATTCTGTCAACTCCCATACTGCCCAGATCTCCTACGGGTATGAGTTTATTTCAAGGTGTGGATGGCTCATGGCCCTTCACAGTCAGACTCTAAAAACATGTTTTGGGGTGGAGGGAGAAGTGAGTGGATGGGGGTGTCCACACACAGCAGTTCTCAGGGCTTATTCCTTGCTCTATACTCAGGGGATCACTCCTGGAGGGACTTGGGGGCCATATGTAATCACGGGGATTGAACCCAGGTTAGGCATGCAAGGCAGGTATCCTCACTGTACTATCGCTCCAGTTTCAGCAATTTTTTTATTTTCACTTTTTCTACCTTCCTTGTAATACAAGTACCTAAAATTTACTCCCACAACCCCTCAAGAACTAGTCCAACGTCAATGCCAGCCTGAAGGGTTTCATTATTTTTCAAACCACTATCCTTTCTCAGGACTTTTAAGATTTCTCTGCATTTCCACTTGACTTCTTTTCCTACCAGACATATTTTGTGATTCTTTTTAAAAAAGGGAAGGGAAGGGAAGGGGGGAGCGGAGGGGAGGGGAGGGGGGGAGGGAGGGGAGGGGAGGGAGGGAGGGGAGGAGGGAAGGGAGGGAAGGGAAGGGAAGGGAAGGGAAGGGAAGGGAAGGGAAGGGAAGGAAGGAAGGGAAGGGAAGGGAAGGGGAGGGAATAAAAAAAGGAAAAGTGAAGTTAATTTTGAAATGTGTTTAAATCATTACCACTAGCTCTTGAGACAGAATTCCTGAATTTTTTTTGTTCTATTTCAGCAACAGTCATTCCCATAGTTTAACAACACCGTGACTCCTTTACTGCAAGCTTTTAGGAAGAGGAAATAAAATTTTATCAGCTACCTCATCAACTGGCACACACAGATTAGAAGTTTTTTTGTGTGAAGAGACCTGCAAAAAATCTGGAAAATTTTGGCTGACCAGGTAGGTGGTTCAATGCCAGGACCTAAAGACTCAGTGCCTCTAAGGCCAAGTTGTGCCGGGGATTATCTGAGTCATCCCAGTGGTGCTAAGGGGCCTTCTGGATTGCAAGCTGAGATGCTCAGGAGACCAGGTAGTCCTGAGAAATTGACACAGGGTCATCCACATGTGAGCCGTGCATAATACACCCTGCACTATCTCACTGACACCATCCAGTGTGGGGGATGGGTGTAGGCATGTGGCGCTGAGGATCAAATTCAGGCCCCTGCACATGCCAGGCATGTGATTTGCCACTTAAACCATGGACCCCAACCCTAGAATTTGATTTTAAAATGGATATCTTGGCAAACCTCGCCTATGCTACAATCATATTCTGCTAAAGATATTTTCCCCTTTCTTTTCATTTTGGAGGTTATTATGCCTGCTTCATCTTTGCTTCTAAAACATTGATGCTTACAGGGAAATAATTCCTGCAGGCAGAGACATTTGAAAAGTCCTAGAATAGTGAAATGATGATTTAAAAAATTTGCATAAGTCATATTCATTCATGGCTCATGTTTTCCTTAATATACATTCTATATCAGAATCAAATCAATAAAATAAAAACTCATTAATCCAAGCCCCACTCATTTTAAACTCAATCCCCACTGATGACTCCTTATTTCTGCCACTGTTTCTTTTCTCTCACCTAGAATGCCTTTTCATTCCGCACAAATTTATGTCTATCAGCTCCTTCCAAACTGAATTCAAGAATGCCTATTTGAAAAGCCTCTTCTGATTAAATCCACTTGATTCTGATTTCTCAAAGGTGCTGCACCCTATCAGAACTTATGAACTTTAGCTGTCCTTCGCTTTTGCAGTGGTGAATGTGATGCTTTTATTGGTTTAATGTCATTTTCTATGTGTATGTTTTCTTCCCACATGGAGAACAGCCCCTAAGGTGAAGAGGCCATATCTTCTATTTCCTATAATCTACTACAGGGACATAGCTCCCCTTGAGCTACACCTGCAGTAGGTGGCCAAGATATGCCCATGGAAATGATATAATCTCGGTAAGGGCAGAAAGTTTCAAAATGCAATCCATTCTCTTGTTAATCATTTCAAACTTTAATCTTTGCAGTATAGAAATATGCCAGGAGGAAGTAACAATATCTTACAATGTCATCTTTATAGATGACGAGAAATGATGAAGCTACATTTGCAGCAGGCAACAGCTAAATTATTTAAAGAGAAAGGAACTATGTGGCGGGATTTCAGCATTGAATTTCGGTTGTGATCCATGACAAGAATCTACTACACATCTTGATGAACTGTCACAACCAAAGTTAGTCAGATCATAAAATGCAAAAATATTCCATCCACAAATAAAAAAGAAATATTATAGGCCTGAAATTTTAAAAGAGCTAAAATTCAGAAAATAATCTGCTTGGAAACTTTTCATTATTTATAATCTGGAAATTTTTTTTCAGTATGAGCTATTAAAAATAACATTATAGTGAGACCACATAAAACTTCAACTTCGAAAAGAATTTTAGTGATTTTAAGGATTTTGAAGTCAATCTGAAGAACTGTAATGACAGTATTATATTGTATTTTAGCAAGAGCCTTGTGCTTTTCAAAACATATACTGAAATATTTATGTGTGGAACATTTGTGGATAGCAAGATAATAAAAAGTGATCTATATACATTAGTGTAATCATTTTAAGTCCCATTAAGTGGATGCTACGGTGCTTATTTTACAGATAAGAACAGGTCTAGAAAGATTCCAGCTATTATCTAAAGCCATACTCCTATAACTTAAAATGTCAGAATCCAAACTAATCTCTTTGATACTTTTTGGTTTATCTCCCCAAAATATTTTCAGATGGGTTTTCCCCCAAATACCTAGATCAGACTTTGCCCATTACATATCATCTTGGCGTATGGAGCTAAGATCAGAAAAGGCCATGTGGATCTCACAAGGACATGGCCATCAAATAAAGACCCCAATTCTTTAGGTACTTCTTCAAAAATAGCCTTTAGTTCAATAAGAAAAACCTATCTTAAAGCAAGTTAACTATCAAAAGGGAGGATTTTGCATATGAATTAATTGCTTCCCTAATCATATAAGAACTCCTCTTCTCACATTCCTATACTATCTCTCTGGCACAAGGTTAATTTTTAAGGCACAGTATTTGACACAATCTGAAAATATTATATTCCTTTGGTGCGAAAGAAAATTTGTATTAAGCTATTTATAGTTATAATTTGATGTCAGGTTTGTCTAATAAATGTTCAAGAAAATCTAATTAACTTAAGAGGACACAATATTCAGCAAATACATCAATTATCTATGCCTGATAAGATATTTCCCAGGGAAGAAAAGGGCTTACAACATGAATTCCTACTAATTGCATCTTATAATGAAACCCTTCTAGCTTAGGTTCATGATCACAATATTTCCCATATCTATTTGTTACTGCTTAGAAAATGATTTAAAAGTCAAGAAACTATTCACTTACCAACATTTCTAAATCAAGTCCTGTGTGTGAATCTAAAAGCTTATGAGGAACAGTATATGAGTAAGATATTGCCTTTGATTTACACCATAACTTGCAAAGCTCTTAGAGCCTGGATTCTGGAAGGCTATAAAAATGAGAATAGGAGCAGGAGCAATAGTATAGCAGGTAGGGTACCCTGCATGTGGCTGATCTGAGTTCAATTCCTGGTATCCTATATAGTCCCTCAAGCACCTCCGGGGAATGATTCCTGAGTATAACTCCTGAGCATAGCCAAATGTCTCAAAAATTTAAAAAAGTATATATTAAACATATTATATTATGCATTATATAATATGAACAAACATATAATATACATTATAACATATAACATAGTATATATACAGTATATAATATAGTATGTATATGTATGTATATATATGTGTATGTATATATATATATATATATATCCAAACAACTAAAAGTTTGGAGATTAAAAAGCTCTTGGCTCAGAAGTTATATAAAAGAAAATGATATTTATTGCCATAGGTATAAATACAAGGACAGAAATTGAAAGGAGACCCTGATAAAATGCTTATTATTTGATTTTTTTTGCCTTTTTTGGGTCACACCCAGCAATGCTCAGGGTTATTCCTGGCACTGCACTCAGGAATTACTCCTGTGGTGCTCAGGGGACCATATGGGATGTCAAGAATCAAACCTGGGTCAGCCATGTGCAAGGCAAATACCCTACCCATTGTGCTATCGCTCTGGCCCCAATTTTTATGAAAATTGTGTACTATGTAGAGAGAAGTTTTACTTAGCCACAAGAAGGAATGAACTACTCACATACCAGTAACTTGTGTAAATTACAGAGTAAATATGCTAAAAGACTTATATATGTATTTTATTCATATAAAAATCTTTAAAGAATGTGACAGAGGAAGATCAATGGTTGCCTCAGGTGAGGGTAAACTAAAGGATAACAAGGAACATTCTGAGATGATGCAAATGTTCTTGAATCCAAGGGATGGTGGAATCACTTGGCAGATATATCTGTCAAAACTCAGACAGCTAAATCACAATAAATGTGCCTTATTATATGCAACTTATATGTCAATAAATTAGTTTTTAAATAAAATGTTATACATAGAGGCTGGAAAAAGGAAGAAGAGACAGAAAGGATTCAGATAAAGAAATACTCAGAGACCACCATGGAAAACTAATGGGAGAGCTTAAGGATTCACAACTATCCAAGAAAAATAATTTATAGAATTAACATATTCAGTCTTATAAGAATTAAGAATGGTATAAGGAAAGAGACTCAAAGACGATGTACTTAAATTAAATTTTAAGAAAAAAGAATCAGACTTTAGACTAAGAGCAATAGTCTATGGTTGATGTAAGCAGGCAGACAGGCAAGGATCCCCTTGGCAATAAACTTTCTGGGAATAGAACTACTAGCCCTAAGGCTGTTTAGTGTGGACTTAGGAACCAACACCTGATAAGACCTATATCAACAATAGAACCTAAGGAGGCTGGATCAACCCTCTCTGGATAGCCCTTAATTGGATTAACACTCAACACTCCAGCCCACAGAAGATACCAAGAACATTTAATGCCTAGAAGATAAAACCCTATAAAAGTAGCCAAGCACATGTGGTGTCAGAGCATATGTGTCCCTGAGTCTCCCCTTTTGAGATGAGCACTCTCACTTTCTATCCCTCCTTCCCCTTCCTAAAAGCCTCCAAATAAAATCTGTTTTTACTTTACCGCTCGTCTCCTGAAATTTTTTCTTCAGAGAGGCAAAGACAAGAATCTGAAAGGCCTGGGAAAGGCCTCACTTTTCCAGTGAGTCTCAGGGCAGCAGAGGCAGATCAGGAGAAAGTGCCCGTCTCTCTCTTTCCCACTGCCCAATGACATCATGGTAATGGTTTTCAACATTGAGTCCACTAATAAAAAAAGGTGAAAAATCCTGGTTGAGAGAATGGAGAATTGGGAAATACAGATCAAAAAAGAATTAATTGGTGAATATGTTTAAAGGAAAGTTTTTTAAAGAGAAATCTTTGTAGGTCCGGGCGCAGAGGTGAGACTCCAAGAATAAGACTTAGGCCCATTAATTTTTAATAATCACCAGGTGGAGAGACAGCACCTCTCCTCTTGGCAGCTGACTGACAGTTTAAACAAGGACCCCAACTCTCTTATATCCCACAGTATCAAAGGACAATACAACTTAAAGTTAACTTTGCATAGTTTACACCACAAAGACATTCCACATTTTTAGCAAAGGATATAAGGATGATAGGAAGGAGACAAACAGGAACAAAAAAACTTGCAGGGGGTGCTATCTAGGTGAGGAGAGATAAGCAAAAGAATGTATTACAGTATGCTAATTCAGCCTTCCTGACTAGCCAAAGATGTCTGACATTGAAGTAACAGAAACACAAGAAACCCCGTTTTCTGTCTGCACTTCAAGCGGCCTCAATTAGACTCCATCTTAGGCTAGGTACAGCCAACAAGGAGATGTGACACAGGGAAATGACCTAGTATAGCAACGTCTGTGTATCTGCAATCATGAAAACAGTCTCACTAGGGGAATTCTATATACTAACTCTATTGGAGACAGTCGGCCAGAAAACCCTGTGTATCAGTTAACAGGCAGATCCATCAGACCTTAGCATATCCTTTGATCTGCTTTCTTCCAACATCTCCCCCTTTTTGTTTAGGCTGCAATTGGCCATCATAACAAACTGAGAAGCTCTTGAACTTAGCTCGATTCTTATACTGTTTGAACTTACAATATAAGATAAGACCAAGGACAGCTATAACCAAGACAAGCACTCCATCCAATACCTGAAGCTCCTCCTATAAGTCTCTTTATGCAAGTAGTAGGGTTAAGAGAGCCAATGCCATAAGCCAAATCCTGCCAAAATGAAACAGTAGTTACATCAGAAAGATGATTTGTAAACGTATCATAGATTCTGCTTTGTAAACCTAAAATTTTAGCCATAATATTCTTATAAGTTAATAAATGTTTTTTAACCGTATCCCAAGGAAATTCAGTTTCATTATAAAGTACAGGAGTAATACAAAAAGAAGGGGTATTCCAATCACATTTCAAAGACATTTGCCTTCATAAACTAGCAAATTGATCACCAAGTAAAGTCACAGTTTGAGTTACATCAGCTAGTTAAGCCTGCAGATCATTATTGATCTGCCTTTGAGCAGTCCAGAGTCTTTGAGAATTTTCATGCCATTTTTGCATGAACTCAACAGTCTGTGTTCCTTCTTTTCATTGTCATTCCTGCTATGGTGGCAGAGGCCATCACTGCAATGATGCCCAAAACAGCACAAATAGTAGACTGATGAATCTCTTGGTGCACTTAGTGACATGAAGAATAAGTTGACAAAGAAGTCCAATGGTCGGCTTCACCTCCCATGGCCGGGCAAGTGTCACAGGCATCCAAATTCCTACTTGAGCTCTGAGAAAATACAATCTTTCTCTGGTGTTTAGATTTAAGGCAGAATGAACAAGTATACATGGAATTCTTGGTGCAGGAATAGTACCTTCAAAGGAATTCCAAATTACTTTTCCTTTAAGTATTACAAAGAAAAGGGGAACACACACCTTTATAGGTCGTGTAAAACTTTTGTAAAAAATTACCTGTCCAGTGTTAATATTTTTATTATGACTTCATTCCCAGATTGACAGCTCATGAAATACAGAGTTGATTTTCCACATACGTGTCTGTTTGGAAAATCCTAATTGAAAAGGTGCAGGCCGTGCACGCCTTCATTTTCCCATAAGATAGAATCATGGGAAGATATTTCCATCTGATCCTTAGTAATATGACAAGAGAAAGAAGAAATAAGAGAAAAGATAGCATTTCCACATGTAAAAGAAAGAACATGTGTTGAAATACTGGAAGGGAGATAAAACTATCCTGGCAGAAAGTTGTGGGTACTCATATTAAATGATGTCAATGATCCCATTACTACATCCAGGGTTCTTAGGGAAAGGAAGCCTGTCCGAGCCAAGGCCTTAAGGATGTTAAGAAGATGGGAGCACTAGATATGTAGATATCCATTAGAAAATATTTCTCCAGTTTCAATTTGCATTTGAGTTACCAGATAAATGCAGGATCTCTTGTTAAAATGCAGAATCTGATTGAGTAACAGGGCTGACAACCTGAATATCTAGCAAATAGAGGAGGAATGCAGATAACCATACTTCTGGTAGCAAAACTAAAAGAAAACCCTTTGACAAGTTGCAAATATATTGTGGAGAGGGAATCAGGGTTTGAGGACTGGAGTGGTCCCAAAATTATATAGTAAATATTAAACATCAACAATAGAGACAGTTTGCTGTTTATTTTCTAGTACCTGACACTATGATTGGCAGGCATATAGAATAAGTTGGATGAACAGAGAATTAGTAGTTCTCTCTCAGGGAAAGTGGGTAGTGTCAATTAACCAGATCTAAATAGCAAAGGCAGGTATGAGAGAACAAAGAGAGAGGGAAATGGATACCCATAGAGTAGAGGTCCAGAGGGAGAGAATTAACAGAAATCATTACAAAAGAACAGATTGAGAGAAATGAGAAAACATGAGGGATCAGAGATCACAGTAAAAATAAAATGCAAATTGAGGGTAAATCAAAGAGACTTGAAACAACAAAGTATGTAATCAGAAAGAGGTATGCTTCTTTGCATAAGATCTCATCAACAAAAAAGCTTTAACTAAAAATAGTGATAAGACCTCACTGAAGGATAAGTTATCATGAACTAATATACTGAGGAATTTTTTAATAATATTTGTTTATTTATTTCACCATGTATATGAAGATCCAACAGAACAGGTGGCATCTTTACTAACTTTTAACAACAAGTAGTAATTGTTCCTACTGAATGCAACTGCAATGCAGTAATAGTTAGTCTTATACACATAACCATAACTATCAAATTAGCTTAACTTGGATAATATGTTCCTAGATTTCACCAAAAAAATCTGCATAGGTAATAAGGATTTATATAGAAAAAGATTTAGTAATATTTCATGTCATCTGGGGAAATTTATATAGTCCATTAAAAGCCTTCAAGGTTAAAAATCAAAATGCATAATGAAAATGCTGAAATGAAGAATGGCTTATTGGCAAGAACATGATGACATGTTCTGTAAGAAAAGCATATACAGGGCAAATATTAAAAAGAACAGATTTTATTTTAATGCATTTGCATTATTTTAAGACTCATTTTCATACCAATATAAAATATATATTTTATCTATATAAAATATATAAGTTTTTATATATTTTATATAGATAAAATATATATAATATATTCTATATATAAATATATATTTTGTATATATTTACCACCAAAATATATATTATATATATTTTTTATATATATTTACCATTTTATATATATTTACCACCACTTCCGCTTCGCTGATGACATCATTCTAATAACACCAAACATTAGCCAAGTGGCACAAATGACCTGGCCAAGAATGTGGAAAGATAGGTCTACAGCTGAATCTCAACAAAACTATGCTCATGAGAAATGAACTAGTTCCAGAGGCCCCATTCACTCTCAATGGAACAAACATCTCTGAATGCAGCAGTTATGTGTACCTAGGTCGAGAAGTCAACATGATGAACGACCTAAACCCTGAGCTGCACAGAAGGAAGAGCGCAGCGTGGAATGCCTTCAAAAACATTGAAAAGATAGCGAAAAGACAAAGAACCTCCAGCTCCGGGCACATCTCTTTGACTCCACTGTTCTCCCTGCACTAACATATGCCTCAAGACCTGGTCCCTACAAAAGCAGGATAAGAATGCTATTCGGGTCTCCCAAAGAGGAATCCAAAGAGCTATGCTTGGAATATCATGCCTCACTCAAGTGAAAGAAGGAATGCGGAGTTCCGACCTCCATTGCTGTTCCAGAGTCAGGGACACTGTCTCATTTGCCGAGGCATGGAAAATCAGATGGGCTGGACATGTAATGCGATTTGGAGACGACCGCTGGACTAGAGCCGTTAAAGACTGGATCCCACGGGATGTCAAAAGATCACATGGCCGCCCACCTAAGAGATGATCAGACTTCTTCGTCAAGACCCTGAAAAGAATGGTTTGAGGCTCTTTGTATTCCTGAAGCAACCAGATGCCATTGGGCTACACTGGCACGTGATAGGTCAAATGAAAATGTTACTGGGATCTGCTCGAGCAAATTGATGAATAACGGGATGTCAAGTGATCAAGTGATCACTGTATCACTGTCTTCCCGTTCATCATTGATTTGCTCTAGCGGGCACCAGTAACATCTCCATATGTCCTGTCTCATGCTAGTAGAGCCCAAGGACATCTTCTTGCTCCAGGAACATAAAGAGCCATTTCTTCAGGTCATGGGAATGAGGTCTATAATTGTTACTGGTATTTGGCATATCAAATACGACACAGGTAGCTTGCCAGGCTCTGCCATCATAGATACGTAGATAGGATAAATAGATAAATATGTGGCCGGAGTGAATAGCACAGTGGGGAGGGTTATATAACTAGTAAGTTTAAATATCTTCAAAATAAGTACACATAACTAAAAAAAAATCTCATTTCCCTCTGAACCAAAAATTTGTTCATCTTCCCCAAAAGTCAACACTGCAATCCTCTTTTGAATAATGTTAAAAAGAAGAAAGTAGCAATAGTCCTTACAACAGAGTATATTAAAAAAAATAGCTACAGCATGTGTATGTCTGCGCACACACCTGCATGAATATGTACATGCTAAGAGGCAGGCTTATGAGACAGTTACCCATTCTTTATCCTTGCACAGAAACAGTTATTCTAATGAAAAACATTATCAAGCCTCTCTGAAGCTGCAAAGGAATGAAAGACCTTCATTCATTATGTGCTAGGAACACAGGTGTTTCACGTCTCGTGTATCATATAATTTCTACATTTCATTCCATAATTTAAACCAGTAGCAATTGTTATTCCCACTTTGAGTACATGGAAGCTGATGCAAAAAGAAGTTAGGTTACATCCCAGGTCTCCCCACTACTAACGGAGATGTCAGTCTATCTCATAATTTTATCATTCTTTCTGCTCTGCCACACTGTCTTCCCATATGATTATAATTGTTCTCACATATAATATAAATATGCATTTCTTCAGTCTCCAGGCATTGGAAAATAAAAGTGTCTGTATTTGAATAAAACAGATCCACTAAAAACACAGTGTTCCTGTCTAAAGTCTCATATGCAAATAACAGCAGCATTGTTTATCATGAGCCAAAGTAAAGCAGGAGCCAGAGAACTCCCAGAAAGGAGTGTTCTGATCCACGAAGACATGTTCTAGAAATTTCACATAAATATCAGGCACTTAAACTAGCTATAAAGGATTAGTTCAATCCATGGGGGGAAATAATTGAAGGGGAAAAAGAACCACATGTTCCGGAAGACGCACAGAGTTAAGACAGTTGTGGAAAGAGACCCATTTAACAACAAACAAGAGTGAATAACAGCATGTGTGTATAATGTGTGCATTAATGTTTATTATTCCTGGACGTGAAGTGTCCCAAAATATACTTATTTCCTTTTATATGTTGACAGTAACATTTTTCCACTTCTAGAATATTTTATGTCACATTGCTATATCCTGATCCTATGCTTTATTTTCAGAATTCACATGATTCATATTTATAAATTTTATTGTCCAAAGCTTATTGGTGCATGACAAGATCCAAATGAATAAGATTATTAAAGAGTATCCAAGTGCAGTAACTCAAAAAGACTATTACCCAATTTTTTATGATTTCTGAAAAGTCTAAAGGAAGCTCACACAATATTAAAAAGTAAAATAAGAATTACTTTTTATAGAAATATAATGTAGAAGTTTAAAACTGGTAACTGTGGGTTTGAAGAGATAGTACAGCAGGCAGGGCACTTGTCTTGCATGAGACCAACCCAAGATTGATCCCTGGCACCCAAATATGGCCCCTTAAGCCTCACAAAGATTGCTCCCTGAGTATAGAGCAGAAATAAGCCTAGAGCACCTCTGGGTGTAGGCCCCCAAAAAAATCAAACAACAGCAAAAAGTATTGGTAACATTCAGCACAAGGAGTTAATGTACTTTGCATCTTAAAAGTGAATTTTTCTAATAATTTATTTAATAGGTAGGAGATACACATAGCACCAGGCCTAATGAATAAAACTGGAGGGGATTTAACTGCTGATAAATGAAGGAAGAAGTCTGGGAAAAACTCCAACCACGTTACAATTTTTTCCAAACTCTTCGATGAAGTTTTCAAATCAACAACTCTAAGGAAGCTCACAGAAATGAGAAAATCCAAAAGAGGAAAACACCAACAAAGGCACAAAAGTGTAGGAAAATCTAAACATTAATGATAACCTCAAACCTTCCCAAATTTAAGAAGTAGATAGATAGCCAGATTAAGGAAATAGAGTTCCAAACAAGAAATCCAAAGTTTACATCAAAATATCTTGCAATTGGAATGATCAATCTTAGATAGAAAGAAAATCTGAAAGCAGCAATAATATCACTTGCATCACTTCACTTGGCTTCCCACTGTTTATTGATTTACTTGAGTGGGAACCAGTAACAACTCCATACTCCTGTCACGTGCTAGTGTAGCCCAAGGGCATCTGCTCACTCCAGGAACAGAAGAGCCTCAGACCATTCCCTTCAGGCCATGGGAATGAGGCCTATAATTGTTTCTGGTTTTTGACATATCAAACATGACACAGGTAGTTTGCCAGGCTCTGCCATGCAGGTGGTTTACTCTCAATAGTAGGCTCTCATCTTGTGCATTTATTGATGAACCGCAATGGGGAGAGATTGGCTTTTCTCTTAGGTGGAGCTCTGACAAGCTGTGGAGTCCAAATGTTGAAAATGGCAGCGCTCATGCTGTGGGGGTTCCTCTGGTTTCTTGCGAGGCTCTGTTGGGATGGTGGGCCAGGGGTTAGAACTCGCCTTCCCTCCTGGGCACCTCGTGATCAACTGAGCATAGGGAGAGCTGCTAGCACCTCTGTCCCATGTGTCTGAGTCAGCAATAATAATTAAAAATAATAATAATAAATAGATTACATGTAAGGAAACTTCTATAAACATTGCAGTAAATTTCTCAGTGAAAACACTATAGACCAGAAGGAAACAGCATGCAACCTAAAATGTTATGAATGCTCTCATTTATGTCCTATAAAATAAATTTCAAACGCAAAATACTAAAGAAGCTTATAGGAGATGTAATCATTTTATAATGATTTGGGATCAATACACCAAGAGGCCCTATGTTTAATTATGCAGATACACCAACTACAGGGACATCAGAATGTATAAATTACTACTAATAGGCTTGAGACACCTCAACAGCAACACAATTGTAGTAGATTTCAAAACCCTACTCATATCCATGAAGAGATCAAGCAGACAGAAATATCAGCAAAGTAACAGCATCCTTTAAAAGGTATTGGACCAGATAGGTTTAACAGACATTTACCTCAATGTGCAGAATAAAATCTTCTTTAGTGTACATTGTAAATTCTCAAGAGTGTACCATTTGTTGGCACACAAAACCAGTGTCAGTCATATTATTAAAATTGAAATTGTTTCAAGTATAGTTCAAAAAATAATGAAATACCAAAAATCAATCATAGAAAAAGAGAAAAATTTCAAACATTTGGAGGCTAAACACAATTTTATTAAGCAATGAGAAAAATGGGACTTTAATTTTTTTTATATCCTGTAAAAAAAATAGATGAAGACATGAGATCTTTGTCAGATCCCTTTCTAGGGATGCTGTGTTCTGAAAAACACAGTATTAAGTGAAAAGTTCTAAGTAATCCAGTTTATACCAGGAAATAAGAAAAAGTTCAAACAAGCAATTCAGTCTCACATCTTGAGAAAATTGAAAACAGAAAATATCAGTAGGAGAAAGAAAATGAAAATTTATAGCAGAAATAAATAGAAATTTTAGAAGCTACTACATAGTATCAACGAAAGTAACAGTAGATTCTTTGAAAGAATAGAAAAGTGGCAACTTTAAGTTAGGCTTATGACAAAACAAAGAAGAACCCTTAATAAATCAAAACAAAATATGAGTAGGAGACTTAAAACAGGTATCACTGGTATCACTGGTCTTGATTGGCTCAAGTGGGCACCAGTAACATCTCCATATGTCCTGTTGCAAGCAAGTGTACCCCAGGGGCATCTGCTTGCTCCAGGAACAGGAAAAGCCTCAAACCATTCTTTCAAGTCATGGGAATGAGGTCCATAATTGTTACTGGCTTTTTGGCATATCAAATGAAACACGGGTAGCTTGCCAGGTTCTGCCGTGTAGGTGGTATGGTCTCAGTAGAAAGCTCTCATCTTGAGCATTTACTGATGAAACTCAAATGGGAAAGATCAGGTTTTCTCTTGGGTAGAGCTCTGAGGAGCTAAGGAGTCTGGATGTTGAGAATGACTGACCTCATGGGTGGGGGTTGCTTTGGCTTCCTGCTAGGCGCACTGGGATGACTATAAACTGCTTAAAACAGGTACCACAGAAATACAAAGGAATGATCTAATTAGAACATTTTGCTACCAAGTTAGAAAAACTAGAAGGGATATATGAATTCTTAGAAGTATACAACTTCCCAAAACTGAATCAAGAATAAAACACATGAACAGACCAATTTCAAGCAAGCAAATAAAGATAGTAAATCTAAAGTCTTCCCCCCAAAAACAAAAGCCTCAGCTGTTCACCAAACCTTCAGAGGCTTATTTAACAGGCTTCGATCTCTAAGCACAAAGCCAGGATAAACACTGTGCACTTCTGGATGTGCAGCCAGAAAAGTAAAATAAAAATAAATCAAAACTAAACCACTATTTTACCCAAATATCAATAATACAGAGCATTCTAGGAAAAAAGTTTGCTATCAGAAACAGATAAGAGCTGAAATTTTTCTTACCAACAACTGGGAATCTTGCATTCATCTCCATTTGGAACAATGTAGCTAAATCTCCATTTGCAAAAATAGAGTTTCTGCTGTTAATTATCCTTATGGAGGAAACTTCCTTTGATAATGTTTTTAGGGAAATAGAAGATGCACGTTTTGAAAGGAGAAATTAGACTCCTAATATTTCAACTGAAAAACAGACTATGTTTCTTGACTCTCTCATCAAAAAAACATTAGACTATGTGAGCATGCAAACAATCCAGAAGTCCAAGTCTGTGTGTGTGTTGCGTGTGTGTGTGTTGTATGTATGTATGTATTACAGAAAGAGACGGATAGAGACAGAGACAGAGAAAAAGAAAAGCTTATAGATGAGCTATTGCATTTCCAGAGGCCAAAAACTAGCAGGAAAAGAATTTTTTGCAAGGATGCACACTCACCTGATCAGGAAACAACAAAAGAAGAAAATAGTACTGACTGAGCATAAAACAAACATCTGATTACAACTTGATCACTTCACTTGATCATTTGAATCCCGTTATTCATCGATTTGCTCGAGCAGGAGCCAGTAACATTTCCATTGACCCTATCACGTGCCAGTGTAGCCCAATGGCATCTGGTTGATTCAGGAATATGAAGAGCCTCAAACCATTCCTTCAGGGGCGTTACAAGGAAGTCTGACCATCTTGTAGGTGGGCGGCCACGTGATCTTTTGACATCCCATGGGATCCAGTTGGTAACGGCTCTAGTCCAGCGGTTGCCTCCAAATCGCATTACATGTCCAGCCCATCTGATTTTTCATGCCTTGACAAATGATCCCTGATTCTGGAATAACGACGGAGGTAAGAACTCAGGATTCCTTCTCTCACTTGAGTGAGGCATGATATTCCAAGCATAGCTCTTTCAATTCCTCTCTAGGAGACCCGAATAGCATTCTCATCCTGCTTTTGTAGGGCCCAGGTCTCTGAGGCGTATGTTAATGCAGGGAGAATGGGTGGAGTCGAAGAGATGTACCCGGAGCCGGAGGTTCTTTGTCCTTTTAGCTATTTCTTCAAATCAGAACTTATTAACGTTAGTATCTGATTACAACACATTTAGTAAAAAGTAGTTATGGTTTTCTAACGTAATGGATTGTTTTTGAAATATGTATTTCACTACACTCTTCAAAATGTGCAGAATATAAGAAACACTACCTTTTCACCAGAAGAAAAACAAAATCTTTACACAACAAGACTTTCCACCCAAAGACCAGCAATGGGAGGTTGTAGCTAAGAACCTGCAGACCAGTCTCCTCCCAGGACTCGGTCTCTCACAGGGTGCAGGCAGAGTCAAGTTCACGTGTGCATAGTCCCAGGTAGTGGGGGTCAACAACGGCATTATCTCATGAAGAAAGACACCATACTGAGACATTAACCAACTCGAAGTGCTCTAGCAAGACTTGTAAGGACAGGGAAAGAGAGAACCCAAATAAATAGAATCAGAAATGAAAATGGTGACATCACAACAGAAACAACAGAAATCCAAAAGATCATCAGAGATTACTTTAGAACCTGTATGCCATGAAACATGAGAACCTAGAAGAAATGGATAAATTCCTGAAGTCCTATAACCTCCCACGACTGAAACAAGAAGACTACCAATACCTGAATAAGCCTATCACCATCGAGGAAATTGAAACAGTAATTAAATGTCTGCCCAAACACAAAGGCACAGGTCCAGATGGTTTCACTTGTGAAGTCTACCAATTTTTTTTTTTTGCTTTTTTGGGTCACACCCAGCAATGCTCAGAGGTTCCTCCTGACTCTGCACTCAGGAATTACTCCTGGCAGTGCTCGGGGACTATATGGGATGCTGGGGATCGAACCCGGGCCGGCATGGGCCGGCCGCTTGCAAGGCAAACGCCCTACCTGCTGGGCTGTCGCTCTGGCCCCAGTCTACCAAATCTTTAAGGAGGATCTACTGCCTGTCCTTTTCAAGCTCTTCCAGGAAATAGAAGAAACACTCCCAAACAGCTTCTATGAGGCACATGTCACAAAGCAGGGAGAGACAACACAAAGAAAGAAAATTGCAGACCAATCTCCTTGATGAACACAGATGCTAAGATCTTCAACAAAATACTAGCAAACAGAATCCAAAGATGCATCAAAAAGATTATACATAATGACCAAGTAGGATTCATCTCAGGAATGCAAGGATGGTTCAACATTCACAAGTCAATCAACATAATACATCATATCAATAAGAGAAAAAACATGATCATATCAATAGACGCAGAGAAAGCATTTGACAAGATCCAACATGCGTTCATGATTAAAACCCCCCAGAAAATCAGAATTGAAGGAACCTTCCTTAAGATAGTCAAAGCCATCTACCAAAAGTCCACAGCAAGTATCAATGGGAAAAAATTGAAAGCATTCCCCTTAAGATCAGGGACAGGGACAAGGTTGCCCACTCTCACCTCTTTTATTCAATGCAGTACTGGAAGTACTCGCCATAACAATCAGAGAAGAAAAGGACATTAATGGCATCCAGACAGGCAAGGAGGAAATCAAGCTATCATTATTTGCAGATGACATATTATACCTAGAGAACCCTAAATTTTCGGCCCCCAAACTGCTATAAACAATAGATACCTATAGTAGAGTGGCAGGGTACAAAATAAATACCCAAAAGTCAGTGGCTTTCCTATATACAAATAATGAAAGAGAAGAAAGGGACATTAAGGAAACGATTGCATTCACATTTGTGCCACAGAAAATCAAAAACCTAGGAATCAGCTTAACCAAGTGTGTAAAGGACCTGTACAAAGAAAACTATAATACCTTTACACACTTGGCTTTAAGGAAACATAACCTCCTCAACAAGTTAATGATTTCCTATATTTCAGCTACTGGGCATTTGCCTTTTTATTATCCTTGTCACTATTGTTTTCGTACACTTGACAACTGTAGTTGGTCTTCAGGAGCTTTGCTTTTTACCTGTGTCACACCTCTAGACACTCTAGAGGTTGTCAAATAGTCAAGGACATTCCACAAAGCCAGGAGGACATAAAGTTTCCTCCTCCAACAAGCTCTTCCCAGGCAGCAGAAGGAGTCCCTAGAGAATCCACATACATGCAGGGAAAAGGAACATTTAAATTCACCTAAGGAAGACCTGAAAATTGAATCTAATGCAATCTCATCCAAGTTGTGAGAATTAATTGTTGTAAATTTCATGATACCCATTTTAATGGTAATTTCTATTCCATTTTTGGGAATAAATGCATATGTCTAATTTGTTCATATGTCTAAATAAATATGTGTAATTTGAAAGAGGCTAAAAAAGCACATGGGAAATGACTGGAAATTAATAGTTTTTAGGTTCTCCACTTGAGGGTTTCATAAATTACCCTCTCTGGGGCTTATTGTCCTCAAGAATGAAAGTACATTTTTTTTCTACCACATAGGAATGTCTTCAGAATGAAACAAAGGCGTCATACAGAAAGAGGATGCATACACTGAAATGCCTTAAATGTTATTTCTTAAAAGAACTCCTCCCCATATGCTTCCCTGCTATAATACAGGCATCTAAGTTGTTTCTCTCTGTACCGCTTGCTTGGCTTCCAGATCCTTGCTGGGTCATGGCTCTGCCTCTGGAGCTCAAGAATATATTCTGCTCATGGCTTTCCACCTGACTCCATAAGAACAGTACATATAATTTCACTCCCACTGTTTTTGTCTTGCCTCTGAGATTCCTGACATCTGTTAAAGCTGGGTCACAGGTCACATTTCACTACAACCGCCCTTTCTCTAAAATAATGTGCATTGATCAGTGATTTTCATAAATCCCAGGATGCAATTTGTTCCAGATTTTATGATCTGTATCAGGTATTTCACAATCAAATTTACTCAAATAAAATCCAGTTGTGCTTTTAAGCAGATGGATTCACTTACTAGACTTTGAGAACATTTATACATAAATAAACAGATGCAATTTTGCAAATATAATAGTTGTAGGCTTTATCAAAATCCAAACATTGCAAGAACACCAAAACAATCAGCAATTTTCAGTGATCTTAAAGCAAAATTAAAAACTCAGTTCCTGGCTCTGGAAAGGAACTTACATGCATGATCATCATCTACTTCAACCTTTCCAAATGTTAATAGACCCCAGATAGGACAGGGCTGAGTGTTGCAAATAAACTTGCTCTAACTCTGGGTAGCTACCCAGAGGCAGCAAGGTCCCTATTTGCATGAAGTTTCTCTTACCTGCAGGTAACAAATGAGAACAGTACTAAAGTTAAGTCATCTTGACTCCTCTTGACATGCAAAGGTTTGGGGAGGGGGAGGAAATGCCCCCTCTGTGCTGTTTTATAATTTATAAAACACATCACATCATGATCATATTTGATGTTCACATCTTTCCAAGTAGAGAAAAGCAGATCAGGGATTACCTCTACTATCAAATAGGAAAGGGACTTGAATTCGACTTCTCTGTTGGTTGTGGCTCTGCCGAGCTATGGAGTCCTGACCTTGAAAGTGGCTGAGGCTGTGATGCATGAGGTTTCAAGCCCAGGTATGCAGGACTCAGTGATGGAATCCACCATCAAATATATATCCAGGGCCCCTGAGGCAAGCCCTGGGTGTAGACAAGCCTGTCTTGGGTCTGCTACATGCCTACACAGTTGGGCACGGCAGCCACACCTGCAACACCTCAAGGGGCAGAGGTTTCCTTTACTTTTTTAAAAATAAGTGTGTGTCCACCTGTACCCATCTCTCAACTCACACCCTCACTCTCTCTCTCTCTCTCTCTCTCTCTCTCTCTCTCTCTCTCTCTCTCTCTGTCTAGCACTGGTGGGCCACTCTTAAAAGATTAGCCAGAGGGTCCCAACTAAACTAGAGGACAATTGGTTACTTTTCGCCTGTTGGCCCAGGAACTCCAAAGTTAAAGAAGTATTTGTCTCCCATTTACTGTAGAATTGTGCTCACATTTCCTGTAGAATTGTGCTGACACATCAACCTAGAAAAAAAAGGCATGACTTTATCATTACTATTGCCTTATATGAGCTGTAATGATCCACATAATTGATGCTGGCTAAGTAAGCAGGCATTGGGAGGGGGGATGGAGGGTGGGTGGGAAATTTGGGTCTCTGGTGGTGGTGGGGGGGCACACAGGTGGTAGAATTGGTGCTGAACAATGAATCTTTCTAGCAACAGTATTGTGAAAAAAGTTTGTACCTTTTTAGAACATGGTGTTTATAACAAATTATTATATAAAGAAAATAGTAGGAAAGGGGATCTATCAGGTTTTCTCAACCATATAGTAAAGGGAATACTGTCCCAAAATATACGTCTCACTATAAGGCTTATGCACTTCTCTTTTCAATTTTTTAATTATTCATTTATGTAGACTACATAAATGAATAGCAACTTGGGTTTTAAAGACAAGTTACCGCTCATTCGAGCCCTATAATTCAATCTCAACTACTCAACCAGTTAAATGACTGCATGAAATTATATAACCATTGCTTTATAACTCGATTTACTAAACTATAAGTGCCTATAATAATTTAAAGCTCTTACTAAGGATGTGTCAATTTAAAATATATAGTACATATGAAGTGCTTAGCATAGGGTCAAGAATGAACTCAATCATAAATTGCAGATTTTTTATTTTGTCTTCCTTATATAATGCAGGGATGGACTTGAATTTAAAGGAAAACTAACCTGAATGCTTCTTCTTTTATGAGCATAGTACATGTAAATACAGATAATATTTCATCCATATAGACTCCTTCAAATATTACATGTCAGGGATCAAAATTCTAAAATTCTGCAGATAGCAAGAATCTATGAATCAGCAGTATTAGGAATTTCTGGGAAAATTAGAAATGCAAAACTCAAGACTTGATCTTCAAGTCCATGTGCTCCCTTGAACATGCATCTTGGTTGCTTGTCCTACATGCCTTAGCATGCCTATTTCCACTCGGGAGAAACCCCTGCCTCTCTCTCAAGCACATAAGCTTCCCTTTCTTTCCCTTCATATCTTTATAAATAAGTTTCAATAACAATGTTTTTGCTTCACAAAACAAATATAAACAAATGCAACACTCAAGCCACACCCAAATCTGATAAATCACTTCTGCATTTTAACAAGTATCCCAGATACTTGTTAAATGCACATAAACATTTGAGAAGCAGGGTGAAAGGTTCTAGACAGCTCAGTGAAGGTAAAGAGCACAGGCACTCGTATCAATTTCAAAGTCAAAGAAATGCATTTCATTCACCAACTGCCTCGACAAGTATTCATTTCAAACACAGGGAGTCCTCTACAGCTAACACATACCCTTTATGGATTCAGTTTTATTAACTTATTACTGATTTATTACACTCCTTCACCCCAACCATTCTACCCACAACTGACCCTCAAGTGAATATATTTATCTACGCTTAAACAGATCAATGCTTTCTAGAAGCTTGTGCTAGTAACAGTTAAAGAAAATGATTTTATTTTCCTATCACTCTTTTCTCCTTCCTGATCTCAACTCAACTCAAAGGGCAGCAGCTGTTAGAATATACGTGGAGTTTTCCAAAATTAAATCAGGATAAAAATTTATATTTATTACTGAGGTTGGAAGGTAAGGTGACATTGTTAAAGGTTAAATTAGGCAAATTAATTGAAAATAGAACAAGTGGAAATCAATCCTCCTTGCTGAGAGTAAACAAGCCCTATTTCTCAGTTGTTTGATTTTGTATGTGCTTTTGTGGCTCTTCCCCAGGAAGAAGATCCTTTTGTGAGTTATAGAGACAGGACTTGGTGATTCATCCTTAACCCTCTCATTGCCAAAGCTCAAGAGACCAGCAGAACTGTAACAGAATACACTGGAACAATAAAAGAGAAGTTAGCCCAGGCCAAGTACCACACTTTATCTCAAAGAATTTCACGTTGGGATATTACTGTGAACTGAGTAATAAACTTTCTAAAGCAAGAAAAGGTCATTTTCAGTAACATAAGAATTTTCTTATAAAAAAAGGGATTTAAAGATTTTCAGGGAAGAATTATTCCTGGATCTCACAGATCAGGTTTAGAAGCATTATTACTGTACTTGCTACCCTGTAGCTACACTTTCTAGGAATGAACAAGCTCTTAACTCTTTGAACTTCAGTTTCCCCTGCTATGTAAAAGGGATATAAATACCCATCAGACTGATCCAAAATTAATTTAATGAAGAGATATGCAAAATATTGAATTTCTGCTACTACTTTGAAGAAGTGCAACTATTAAATCCCTTTACCGCAGGATAGTATGTCAACACTGTTGATCACTAAGCATGTTGAAAGAAAAGGCATCACGTGTAGATGCAGAGTTCAGAGGATTAGTAACATCTCATTTATGTGCACTGTAGTTAAAAGCTAGAGGGAAAGAGTTCAACAGAGCTGCCTTACTGTGTACTATCTCAGGAAAAAAAGTAGTTCTATAACTCTAATGATTTCACATTTGTTCAAATAACTGTTCAACTTATCTCATAAAATTACACCAAATGTTTCTGCTTATTCTTAGGAATTTTGCTGCAATAATTGGATATCTTTAAAGCACATGATCCTATTGAAAGACAATAGAAGATTCTGCTACTACTCTATAAAATTGCTGCTGTATTGGTTTTCTAAGAATCTCAGGAATAATATGCAGTTAGATTCATTACTGGGAAATTTATGATTGATGTTTATGAGCTAACAAACAAACATCAGATATGAGATGACTAAAATATGAAAGTTTTCCTTTTTACTTTCTGCTAAACAAAGTTAAATACCTCCTTCAGGAAAATGGAAACCAGCAAGCTATTCCATTTCTGTTATTTATTCATTCATTCACTTATGTATTTTGGTATCACATACATATGGATTCATAGTTGTGATATAAGTAAATAGCTCTGCAAAAAATATCTCAGACTATATTTCACATAAATTTATCACTTGTATCACTTGTCTTCCCATTGTTCATAAATTTGCTCCAGTGGGCACCAGTAACATCTCCATACATTGTTGCAAGCAAGTGTACCTCAGGGGCATCTGCTTGCTTCAGGAACAGGAAGAGCCTCAAACCATTCCTTCAGGTCATGGGAATGAGGACCATAATTGTTACTGGTCTTTGGCATAACAAATAAAACACTGGTAGTTGCCAGGCTCTGCCATGTGGGTGGTATACTCTCTGTAGAAGGTTCTCATCTCGAAAATTTACTGATGAAACTCAAAAGGGGAAGGATCTGGCTCTGCACTCAGAAATTACTCCTGGAGATGCTTGGGGGGACCCTATGGGATATAATTTGGTCAACTGAGTGTGGGGCAAATGCGCTCCCCACTGTGCTATTGCTCCAGTCTTGCAGCTATTCCCAGCCAGCGCCAGGTTTGTGTCTGCCCATGGTGCACCAGGAACTCCTGGGGGCAGGAAATATGTCAATTTCCTCCCTATATCTTCCTGTAGTCCTGACCAGCCAGAAATGGGCTAAAGGGACTGGGTGACCCCTTTATATAATGAATATATATATATATATATATATATATATATATATATATATATATATATATATATATATATTAGCCCATTGGCTTCGTGAGCCGTATTACGGATTCACCACCAGGATCTCACCATTCTACAAAGAAATGATCATTGATGTCAAAAAGAGGGGTTCGACAGGGTGATACCATTTCACCAAAACTCTTCAGCGCCACCCTCGAGAACATCATGCGACAATTAGAATTGGAAGGAATGGGAGTGAACATAGATGGTCGGCAACTACACCACCTCCGCTTTGATGATGACATCATTCTAATAACACAAAACATTAGCCAAGCGGCACAAATGCTGGCTGATTTCGACTGAGAATGTGGAAAGATAGGTCTCCAGCTGAATCTGAAGAAACTATCTTCATGAAAAATGAACTAGTTCCAGAGGCCCCATTAACTCTCAATGGAACAAACATCTCTGAATGCAGCAGTTATGTGTACCTAGGTCAAGAAGTCAACATGATGAACGACCTAGAACCTGAGCTGCGCAGGGAGGAAGAGAGCGGCATGGAATGCCTTCAAGGGCATCGAAGAAATAGCTAAAAGGACAAAGAACCAACGGCTCTGGGCACATCTCTTCGACTCCACCGGGATACGCCTCAGAGACCTGGGTCCTACGAAAGCAGGATGAGAATGCTATTCGGGTCTCCCAGAGAGGAATCGAAAGAGATATGCTTGGAATATCACACCTCACTCAAGTGAGAGAAGGAATCCAGAGTTCGGACCTCCATCAATATTCCAGAATCAGGGACGCTGTCTCGTTTGCCAAGGCATCGAAAATCTGATGGGCTGGACATGTAATGCGATTTGGAGACAACCGCTGGACTAGAGCTGTTACCGACTGGATCCCACGGGATGTCAAAAGATCACTTGGCCGCCCACCTACAAGATGGTCAGACTTCCTTGTCAAGACCCTGAAGGAATGGTTTGAGGCTCTTCATATTCCTGAATCAACCAGATGCCATTGGGTTACATTGGCACGTGATAGGGTCCAATGGAAATGTTACTGGTGCCTGCTCGAGCAAATCGATGAATAACGGGATTCAAGTGATCAAGTGATATATTATAAATATAAAATAAGAGATTAAAAGCATTTAGAAAAAACTTCTCAGGAAAAATAATTTTTGTGACACTGAGTTAAGTTTTCTTAGATTTGATGCCAAAAACAGAAGATAAAAGGGAATAAATTGATAACTTGGACTTTGTAAAAAGTTCAAGTGCTTTGCTCTACAAAAATACCTTAAAAATTTCTTAAATGGTGGGGGGGAATAACTTGCTTAATTACCTATCCAAAAAAAAAAGACTTTTATCCAAAATATATTATATCCTCACAACTCAAGAATAAAAAAGAATTTAAAAACTGAAAGTACAAATTGATAATGAATATAGAACACAGTTGTAACTCTCAGTCTGAATTATCAGAAACCTTGAGAACATTTTGGCTGTTTTTTTCTAAAATTAATATATGCTTCCGATGCATTGAAAGTACAGACAGTCATTTTAGTCCTTCGCTTTGGGAGCCTAGTTCGCCCTGAAATTTTATCAGGTACTCCTTGTTTGTCCTTCCTAGTGCCGCTGTATTAAGGGCTCTTTCAGGGTCGGGAAGATACACATTTTTATTACTGGTTTTGGTATATTGAATAAGCATCAAACAGCTTGCCAGGCTCTGCCTTGCCGATGGTATACTATCAGTAGCTTGCAGGACTCTCTGAGAGGGGTGTGGAGGCAACTGGGAGAGCTGGTAACTGATCTGCCTGGGGTATCTGTGTCTGTGGCTCAAGTATTCCTGGGCTTGAAATACTCTCCTCTGAAGGGCGGGTCTCTGAAGGGCGGGTCCTTATAGGCTGGAGATAGGCTTGGGTGGAGATCTGAAGAGCTATGGAGTGTGGATTAAATGTTCATAAAATATGAACTAGTTTCTGAGGCCCCATTCACTCTCAATGGAACAAACATCTCTGAATGTAGCAGTTATGTATACCTAGGTCGAGAAGTCAACATGATGAATGACCTAAAACCTGAGCTGCGCAGGAGGAAGAAAGCAACATGGAATGCCTTCAAAGGCATTGAAGAAGTAGCGAAAAGACAAAGAACCTCCGGCTCCAGGCACATCTCTTCGACTCCACTGTTCTCCCTGCATTAACATTCACATCAGAGACCTGGGCCCTATGAAAGCAGGATGAGAACACTATTCGGGTCTCCCAAAGAGGAATTAATATGCTTGGAATATCACGCCTCACTCAAGTGAGAGAAGGAATCCGAGTTCCAACCTCCATTACTGTTCCAGAGTCAGGGGACACTGTCTCATTTGCCAATGCATCGAAAATGAGATGGGCTGGACATGTAATGCGATTTGGAGATGAACACTGGACTAGAGCCGTTACCAACTGGATCCCACGGGATGTCAAAAGATCACGTGGCCACCCACCTAAAAGATGGTCAGGCTTCTTCATCAAGACCCTGAATGAACAGTTTGAGGCTCTTCGTATTCCTGAAACAACCAGATACCTTTGGGCTACACTGGCATGTGATAGGATCAAATGGAAATGTTACTGGTGCCCGCTTGAGGATATCGATGAACAACGGGATGTCTAGTGATCTAGTGATCTTTCTGATATTAAAATTAAGCTCAAAGATACACGCCTAAAAGGGGAAATAAACACACACATGCACACATACAGTTTTCTTACCAAAAATGTAAATTTTACTAAGGAGGTAAATATATAATATATATATTTTTATATATAAAATATATGAGTCAGAGGTTAGGTAAGACAGAAAAGTGTGCTAACCATGGTTGAAAACGATAATACCAACCTAGAACTGAGCACTGAATATAGGCAAATGGATGCACATGATAACCTCTAAATGTATGTATTGCAATCCACATGATAACCTCTAAATGTATGTATTGCAATCCACACTGATGGTGGGAAATGGGCACTGGTGGAGGGATGGGTACTGGAACACTGTAACACTGAAATCCAAACATGAACTTCTTTGCAAATGTATATCTCATGTTGGCATAAAAAATAAATGAATAAATAAAATACAGTATATATTTATAAAATATATTTATATACTTATATATATATTTATTCCCATATATATGTTTCACCAAAAATGACATATATAAATAAATGGAAAACTACCATGGTTATGACTAATCACTTGATCACTTGAATCCCGTTATTCATCGATTTGCTCGAGAGGGCACCAGTAACATTTCCATTGCACCCTATCATGTGCCAATATAGCCCAATGGCATCTGGTTGATTCAGGAATATGAAGAGCCTCAAACCATTCCTACAGGGTCTTGACAAAGAAGTCAGACTATCTTGTAGGGGTGGTCACGTGATCTTTTGACATCCCTTGTGATCCAGTTGGTAATGGCTCTAGTCCAGCGGTCATCTCCAAATAGCATTACATGTCCAGCCCATCAGATTTTCGATGCCTTGGCAAACGAGACAGTGTCCCTGATTCTGGAATAGTAACAGAGGTCAGAACTCTGGATTCCTTCTCTCACTTGAGTGAGGTATGATATTCCAAGCATATCTCTTTCAATTCCTCTCTGGGAGACCCGAATAGCATTCTCATCCTGTTTTCGTAGGACCCAGGACTCTGAGGCATATGTTAATGCAGGGAGAATGGTGGAGTGAAAGAGATGTGCCCGGAGCCAGAGGTTCTTTGTCCTTTTAGCTATTTCTTCGATGCCTTTGAAGGCATTCCATGCTGCTCTCTTCCTCCTGTACAGCTCAGGTTTTAGGCCATTCATCATGTTGACTTCTCAACCTAGGTACACATAACTGCTGCATTCAGAGATGTCTGTTCCATTGAGAGTGAATGGGGCCTCAGGAACTAGTTCATTTTTCATAAACATAGTTTTCTTTAGATTCAGCTGTAGACCTATCTTTCCACATTCTCGGTCGAAGTCAGCCAGCACTTGTGCCACTTTGCTAATATTTGGTGTTATTAGAATGATGTCATCAGTGAAGCGAAGATGGTGTAGTTGCTAACCATCTATCTTCATTCCCATTCCTTCCCATTCTATTTGTCGCATGATGTTCTCGAGGGTGGCCCTGAAGAGTATTGGTGAAATTCTCTCACCATACCGAACCCCTCTTTTGACATCAGTGATCACTTCCTTGTTGAATGGTAAGATCCTGGTAGTGAATCCGTAATAGAGCTCACGAAAGATCTTGATGTATTGGATTTGAACACCCTGTTTGGCTAGGGCTTGGATGACCGCTTCAGTATCTACAGAATCAAAGGCTTTCTGTAAATCAATGAACGTGAGACAGAGCGGCATCTTGTACTCCCTACAAACCTCAATGAACTTGGTTACCATGTGGATATGTCGGATTGTGCTGAATCCTTTCCGAAATCCAGCTTGCTCGCATGGTTATCCTTCATCTAGTGTTCTGCCAATCCTGTCAGGACGGCTTGTGTAAACAGCTTGCAGATGAGGGACGATAGGCAGATGGGGCGATAGTTGCCGATGTCGTGAATGTCTCCCTTCTTGAACAGTAGAACTGTTCTGCTGGTTTTCCATTGGGAAGGCACCTTGCATTCAGGCAGGTAGCGTGTGAAGGGCCGATCTAGTGTATTGATGCGTACCAATGGCAGATTTTTCAGGTGTTTGGGTCTGACTTTGTCTGGGCCTGGTGCTGTTCCCTTCTTTACCAACGAAATGGCATGTCAGATTTCAGAAGGGAAAACGTTGGGAATGACATATCCATCCTGTGGAATATGGTATGTGGGCAGGTGAACGTGGCTATCAAAGAGATCTGAGTAGAAGTCATGGATAATCTTCTCCATTGCCTTTCTGGAAGATGTGATAGATCCATCAGGGCATTGGTGGCCAGTCATCTTGGTCTTATAGTTGGCGAAGGACAGGCGGGCGTTGCTATGAATGCTTTTCCCGGCTTCTGCTGCATCTTCCAGTATTTCTGCTCTTCTGTCTTTGAGGTCTTCTTTTATCGCTTCTCTGCACTGCTTTGCAAGCTTGGACATTAGCATTTAGTCGCCTGAGGCTGGCGCCTTGCCACGTTGGCGAATGAGCTCCAGAGTTTTTGAAGACAGGCGTCCTTTTTTGTCTTTCTCTCTCTCTCAACATTCTTGGACAATCATGGAAGTGCTGGACCAGTTGGTTGTATTCTTCATCAATTTTGTCAATGCTGGTATCTTCCCATGTTGCTGCAATGGTGCTGAAGAGTTTCCAGTTCGTGATCATTCTGGGAGTTCTTTTCTTAAACTTTGCAGCCTTTTCTCCCCGTTGCGAGAAGTAGAATTTTGCAGGAAGGAGACGGTGGTCCGATCCTGTTTGGAATTTGGGGACAACAGCAACATCAGTCAGACAAAACCGTTGATTGAAGATGATGTGGTCAATTTCATTGTGGAACTGTCCACCAGGAGATTCCCATGTCCAACGTTTTGCTTCAGCCTTCTGGAACTGTGAGTTCCCATGAATGGTCTTGGTGGACATGATGAACTCAGATAGTATCTCACCCTATTCGTTCCATTCTAGGTCATGGGTCCTGATGTGGAATTTTTCAGCCAATCTTCTCCCGTCCTATCTTGGCATTAAAATTACCAACTATGATCTTGTAGAAGATGTGATCTTTTTTATAGAACTCCTCCAGTTCCATGTAGAATTTCTCAATTTCATCTTCCTTGTATGTGGATGTTGGTGCGTTGACAATGAAGATAGAAATTGTGGCAGTGGGCCACATCTCTTCAAGTGTAATCGTCCTATCCAGTTTGTTAGGCATTCAAATGAATCAGTGTTGACAACCATGTTTGTGTAGACAAGGACACCAATGTCACCAACGCCTCTTTCATCTCATGTTCCAAGGAACAATTCTTCTCCGGTGTCAAATACATCTTGATGTGACTGACGCCTCCTCGTCTCAGTCAGACCAATGATGTCGTACTTGATCCTTTGTGCTTGCAACATCAGATCCTCGTTATAAGCTTCCGAAGCCAGTGTATGTGCATTGAAAGTACAGACAATCATTTTAGTGTTTCTTCGTTTTGCCAGCCTAGGTTGGTCGTGAAATTTTATCAGCCACTGCTTGTTCACCTGTCTTACTGCTGCCATATTAAGGGCTCTTTTCGTCGTCAGGAAAATAAACATTTTTGTTAATGGTTTTGGAATAATGAACATGCATCGGACAGCTTGCCAGGCTCTGCCGCGCGGGCGCTATATTCTCATTACCTTGTATGACTCTCTCAGAGGGGTGGGTATAATATTCATGGGGGGGAAATGAATATTATGACTAATATAATAGTAAATTGTTTTGTCAAAATGACTAGCATACAGTCCTTATTTATTCAACAAAACACAGAGCTAAGTGCTGCTATGAAGATATTTTGTGATGTTCATTATCAGTCAACTTTATGTTAGGGAGACTTTGGTAAATAATCTGGGTGGGGCTGACTCAATCGGTTACAAGGCCTGTAGGGGAAAGGTGAGACTTTCCTGAAAATGAAATTCCATTTGTGGAACAGCCTCAGTGTGTCTCAGGAGTTACTGCCTGCCTTTCAGATTTGGTCTGGTCAACTCACAATCATATAAATGAATTCTTTGCAATAAATCTCGCAATAAACATTTCCTTCTGTTTCTGTTTCTCTGATTAAATGCTGACAGGTAAAAACAAGGCTGGATTTCATAAAGCATTCCTGTTTCCCAAAATTATTTCAGATTGGTCACAGTTTTAATCAAATTCCAATATTTTTCAAGTTTCTTGAGAGATTATTCTGAAACATTCTGAAGAATGAAAGTTCACCAAAGTTCTCCTGAACAATTACGCCCAAAATTAGAGCTTTGATCTTCTAGATACTATACCACACACATAGTAAAAAATAATTATAAATATGGTAGTGGAATGTGGAATTTAAAAAGAAAATGTGACCCAGAAGAAGACAACTGACACTCCAGAAACAGATTTCTAAATTGTTTTGCTTTGTTAACAAAAAACACTGTTTTACAATTTTAAAATACTTTCAATGGTAGGTTTCATGCACACAACATTCCAACACCACATCCCCAACCAAAATACCCATTTCTCCCCACCATCACCCCCAGCCTGCCTCTCTGTGTGTATATATACACCATCCCTGCAGCCCCAACACTCCCCTACCCCACTCCAGTCTTATAACATGGTGAGCTTTGTTATATAGATCAGTTCTGTTACTTTTGGTCATTTGTGTGATGCCCTCTCTATGATGTTTTGTCCTACATATGAGAGAGATCACTTAGTATTTGTCCGTTCCGCTAACTTTACTCAACATGATACCACCTAGTTCCATTCATGTAACAACAATTGCATGGCTTCACCTTTTCTTATAACCAAGTACTACTTCATTGTATATATATACCAGTTTCTTTATCTTGTCATCTGTTCTTGGACACTGGATTTATTTACAGATCTTGACTATTGTGAATAGTGTTACAATGAACATAGGAATACAAATGCATTTTTTCAGCCCTTTGGATATATGACCAGGAGTGGAATTGCAGGTTCACATTGAAACTCAATTATTAGTATTTTGAGGAGTGTCCAAATTGTTTTATAAAAAGTTTCAACCAGTCGATATTTCAAGCAGCAGTAGGTATTCAATTTTTACCCACATCCTTGCCAACACTGGTTTTCATTCTTTCTTTCTTTCCTATGTGTGCCAGTGTCCTTGGCATAAAGTGATGGCATACTATTGTTTGACTTGATGATCACTTAAATAGTGCATGTTTCAATGATTTATGGGGCATGATTTATGAACTAGCATTACAAAGCACTATGGAAATTGAGCTACAGGGAAATGCAAATTAAAACCACAATGAAGTAACGCTTTACGCTTTGAGAGAATAATTATTGTGAAGAGGTAATAAGTGATAATAAGAGATAAAAAAAGATAAAACGTGACGATGTGTAGAAAAGAAAACCCTCTACATTGCTAATGAGGAAGTAAACTGGCATAACTACTATTGAGAACAATAAGGAGGTTCCTCAAGAAAATAAAAAACAGAACAATAATTCATGAACCACAAATTTACCTTTTTGTCTATAAAGCTAAAGAAATTAAAATTGAACATTGAAATTTTATCTTCTCCATCTCCACTGCATCTTTATTCACAATAATTATTATAGAGTAAAAGAAAATATGCAGTATACGTACACATCTTTGCTATGTATTTATATTCATATATATGGATAATACATGAATGCAATGGAATATTATTCAGTCATAGGTAAAAAGGGAATTCTACCCTTGAGGCAATATGGACAGATGGCTGTGAGGGCTTTATGTTAAATAAGTCCAAGACAAATACAGTATGATTATACTTTTATCACTTATTACTTGACTTCTTATTGATCATCGATTTGTCAAGCACTCACCATTATTATCTCCATATGTCCTGTCACATGCTAGTGTAGCCCAAGGGCATCTGCTCACTCCAGGAACACGAAGAGCCTCAAACCATTCCTTTAGGTCATGGGAATGAGGTATATAATTGTTACTGGTTTTTGGCATATCAAATACCACACGGGTAGCTTGCTAGGCTCTGCCATGTGGTGGTACACTCTCAGTAGTAGGCTCTCATCTCGTGCATTTACTGATGAACCTCAATGGGGAGAGATCAGCTTTTCTCATGGGTAGAGTTCTGATGAGTGGAGTCTGGATGTTGAGAATGACTGACCTCATGGTGTGGGGGGTCCTCTGGCTTCTTGCTAGGCTCACTGGGATGATGGGCCACAGCTAGAACCTGCCTAGAACTGTATACAGTTTATACATGTGAAATATCCTGGGAAGAACCTGATCCTAACTTCCAATATTATCTAAGACTGCCAGCGCAGTTGTGGGTCTGGAGTGTCTCTCTTCTGATGTGGCTGGCTGTAATGATTGGGAGCTTGAAGCCACGCCCACTGACATAGAGGTGGAGGGGAGGAAGAACCCAAATCCTCACTCCAATTCCTGCCAGCATGCCCTCTTCCCCTAGCCCCCCACCACCACCACACATGTGAGTGAACCCTTGGAGCTAAGCTGGACTCGGCCAGGGGCTGGCCAAGCCATTTACAGCCCTCCCGAACTCCATGGGCAGCTTCTGTGTGGGGCCCGTGCAGCTTAGCTGTGGGTCTGGAGTGTCTCTATTCCGGGGTTGCTGGCTGTGGTGGTTGGGAGCTCACAGCCACACCCACTGACATGTACTATACTTACATGCAGAATTTTAAAAATCTAAGCTGCAGAAACAGGTAAGTGGTTATTCTTGGGAACTATGGGCACATGGTTGGACGCAGGACTGATAGAGGAAATAGGGAGATGCTGTACAGAGGGTGTGGTCATCAGCTGCAATATAAATATGATCTGAAAGACAACATGATGATTATAGTTAATAGCCTTGTTTTATAAACATGAAAGATGCAAAGATAACAAATCTCAAATGTTTTCACCACACAAAAAAAGGCTAAAATATGAAATGGCTAAAATATGACATGGTGGATGTTTTAGTTAAGGTTGCAGTGATAATTAGATTATAATACACGTGTGATGTATTGACATACTGTATAAACTTACACTATTTTATATAACAATTATATCTGATAATGCCATTAAAATTGACATGAAGATAGTGGTATAGAGCTGTGGAACATTTAACGGTAGTGTGGTACAGTAACTTTATACAGTAATACAAAGCTCTAATACTTCTGTGATCTTGTCACATTAACTATAATAAAAAGCCATAAAATTATCGTAAATAAATTAACATTAAGCTAACAGTGAAAAACTTTAAAATATCATGAAAATGAAACCTTATATCAGTTTTGAATGCATCCAAAAACCTGGTAGCACAGGCTTTTCTAATACACTCCAGAAAACTTTCGTATCCTTTCTTGAAAAGTTCTCATGGTGATTAAAAAAAAACCTTCATAGAAAGAAATTAATGTTTTTAATTTCCCATGTGATTTCATGTAATGTACTATGTTCCAAACATATCTTTGGAACTCCAGGATCTTGTGATTGGCTATGTGATTCAACAAAAAAGAGAAAAAGCAAAATTAATATATTAGTTTGTAAACTTATAGGAATGGATAACGATGCCTAGAGGATATTTCCATAGGAACTGCCAGAGGTTTGAACAAAAACCACTACTGTGCGGCAACCAGCACGCCCATTGCTTTTTGGCTTCCACAACCAACACCCTAAGGAACAAGATAAAGCTAGTTCTGCCAGCTTGAAACCACGCCAGTGTTTTCATTACTGTATTCCCAGCACCTTAAACAGTGATTCATTTCTAGTAAGCTTGACAATAAATATTTTATATTAATAAACAAAAAAGAAGAATCTATGAAGGAACAGATCTATAACAGCCCTTCACAAATAAAAGTATTGTTTACTCCTGACAGTCTCAATATTGGTAAAACGTGGAAATAAATCTTTAATTTCCTTACTGCTCTTCACTGCTGCTCCTAAACGATCAGACAATATGCTCATCTTCATTTTCCAAAGAACAAATTAAAAGCCAGCCTAAGTAAAAACATAAACTATGAAGTACTGAGTTTGCACTGAGAAAGCACACGTGACAGGAAAGTGCTTCTAGATTACAAAAAGCTAGAATTTCTAGATTTGCTTCTAAAATCTAGAATTATCAGACTCTCGTAATTCCATGGCTTTACTATAAATCTCTTCTATTTTTCTGAACTCTAAAATGCATTTTTTCAAACCCATAACCTAATAATTATAGTATTGGAGTCATTGAAATTCACAAAACCCTTTCCCAAATGAAAGGCGCCTACACACAGATAAATGTGATCATAGCCAAAAAAATAAATACAAGTGCATAGTATAAAATATTTTATTAAATTTTTATATCAATATACATAAACATCAAAGGAGATTAAAAAAGTACTCCCCATTTTGGTGGTGTTTACTAATTAAACTCAGTTTCTCACACCACAAATGCAAGGAAAGCACTCTACCAAAGAGCAACTTGACTGTCTAAAAATCTTCCTTTCAGATAGTAACTTTCCTTAACTTATAAAGAAGACAAGCACTGCAGAAGCCGTAGAACATTTATCGAAAATATAAACTGAGGAGATAAGGCAGGAAGTAAAGTTTACAAAAGAAAATAAGAAGAAAACATCACAAAGAAATATACTGTGAACTTCAATAACTCTAAAAATTGTTCTAAAACTGAATCTAATTAAGATAATATAATGCTAATAAATTTAATGGATAAAACATTACAACAAAAAATCTTTCATATATACACTGTTTCATATTTACAACAATTATTTCATGTTCATACTTGAAAGATCATAGACAAAGTATTGGAAATTTAATCAAGATCTTACAGAAAAGTAAAGATATATTTAGGAGCAAAACTCGAACCTAAAACCTGATATTTCTTTCACTCTAGATTATTCTGTCCTCCAAAGGAAACATACAAATAGGATAAAATCATAAATAAAAATAAATTAAACACAAACAGCAAATAAATACATTAAAAATAAACTATTCCAATATTAATCAGTAATTTGTAATGTCCCTATCTCATCTATTTTCTGAATTTGCTTTATACTGAATCAAAAGGTGCCTATTTACAGAGATTGCAAAGCTGCCAAATAATTTGGTCAATTGAAATGAACTAATAAAAATAACAATTTTTGATCTTTTGGCCACAAAAGATTTCAAACTTTAATCTCATTAAAATATAAACCAATATCTAGAGACGCTTTAAAAAATATAACTCCTCTGATGTCTTAAAATGTTATTTTAAAAATTGCATCTAAAATTCATTCACTCTGACCATCTGCTCATAATGATAACCTTTAATTTTCATCCCTTTTAATATAACACAATTATAATTGCCTTAGTTGGCCTATGGTATCAATTAATGATATGATGTAAGCTGGGTTAAAACAACTCCCTATGTTCATAAAATTAAAGTTGTCCATTAGTCACTTTAAATGAAAGAAGGCAGAAGGCCACTTTATTTCTTTCTTAAGATTCAACCAAGGAAGAAATACAAATGAAGAAACAGGGAAGGTCATTCTGATCATGTAACAGATGGACAGGCTCAAAAAGGGAATGGGTCTTAGAGTAACAGTGACATTATTAGCATAAATGGAAGTTGAATCCATTAAAACTTAGCTATAGTTTTTAACTTGATGACAATTGTAACAAAAATTAAAATTTTAGGTGCACATATTGATAAGTGCCAATTAATTTTGCATTTCCCTTTTATACTTTCACTGTACCACACTGACATAGAGCAATTCCTTCTACATGTTAGCAGGAAGTAAGCACCCAAAAAGGCCCTCAGAGAAGAGGAGGAGGTCACTCAACAATTTGTTCCTGTGCGTCTGTTAATGATACGGACATCCCCATTTTACAATGTGGGGTGAAGGAGCATATTCGTCAATTTTTATTTTATCTTATTTTATTTTTGCTTTTTGGGTCACACTCAGCAATGCTCAGGGGTTACTCCTAGCTCTCCACTCAGGAATTACTGCTGTGGTATTCAGGAGACCACATGAGATACCAGGGATCAAACCCAAGTCAGTCACATGCAAGGCAAATGCCCTACTTCTGTGCTATTGGTCCGACCCCTATTCATCAATTTTAAAACATTAACGGACAGACTAGAATACTGCCCAGCTGGCAAAAAATGGCAGCTGCAGCAGAATGTAAAACACCTTTGACACAGCTTCAAATGAAAGTCAGCCCCAGACATGAGATATAAAGACCATAGCTTTGAGATTTTGTCCATCAGTAGGGCTAAGAGATCAATGTGTATCAATAAAGAAAATCTAAAATACATTTTTTCTTTCCTCTGATGAAAACAATAAAATTACAAAAAAAATATCTAAAATATACAACAATATACTTTTGATATTGGATTAAAATTGTTGGTAACAAAGAAACTTTTCACCCCTAAAAAGCTCAATGAGTTAAATGCTTACAGTGAGAAATTGCTTACAAATTTCATGAGAAATTTTTTCAAGGTTTGTCACCACCAAACTTAACCCTTTGCTTTAAAAAAAGAATGAAGGAAGGAAGGAAGGAAGGATGGAAGGAAGGAAGGTAGGAAGGAAGGAGGGAAGGAGGGAGGGAGGAAGGGAGGAAAGAGGGAAGGAGGGAGGGAAGGAAGGAAGGTAGGAAAGAAGGAAGGAAGGAAGGAAGGAAGGAAGGAAGGAAGGAGGGAAGGAGGGAGAGAGCAGGGAAGGAGGGAGTGAAGGAAGGAAGGAGGGAAGGAGGGAGGGAGGGAGGAAGGTAGGAAGTAGGGAGGGAAGGAAGTAAGGAAGGAAGGAGGGCAGGAAGGAAGGAAGGACAGACGGAGGGAGGGAAGAAGGTAGGAAGGAGGGAAGGAGGGAAGGAGGGAGGGAAGAAAGGGATATAAAAAAGGAGGAAGGAAGGAGGAGGGAGGGAAGGAGGGAAGGAAGGAAGGAAGGAAGGAAGGAAGGAAGGAGGGCAGGAAGGAAGGAAGGACAGACGGAGGGAGGGAAGAAGGTAGGAAGGAGGGAAGGAGGGAAGGAGGGAGGGAAGAAAGGGATATAGAAAGGAGGAAGGAAGGAGGGAGGGAGGGAAGGAGGGAAGGAAGGAAGGAAGGAAGGAAGGAAGGAAGGAAAGAAGGAAGGAAGGAAGGAAGGAAGGAAGGAAGGAAGGAAGGAAGGAAGGAAGGAAGGAAGGAAGGAAGGAAGGAAAAAAGAAAGGAAGGAGGGAGTGAGGGAGGGAGGGAATGAGGGAGGGGAGGAAGGAAGGAGGGAGGAGGGAAGGAGGGAAGCAGGAAAGGAAGGAAGGGAGGAAGGAGGGAAGGAGGGAGGGAGGGGAGGAAGCTAGGGATGGAAGGATGGTAGGAAGGAGGGAGGGAGTAAGGAGGGAAGGAGTGAGGGAGAGAAGAAGGAGGGAAGTAAGTAAGAAAGGAAGGAGGGAAGGAGGGAGGGAAGAAGGTAGGAAGGAGGGAGGAAACCAAGGAAGGAAGGAAGGAGGGCAGGAGGGAGGTAGGGAAGGTTGGAAGGAGGAGGGAAGGTAGGAAGTAGGGAAGGAGGGAAGGGGTGAGGGATTGAAGAAGGTAGGAAGGAGGGAAGGAAGGAAGGAAGAAGGGAGGGAAGGTGGGAGGGAGGGAGGAGGTAAGGAGAAAGGAGGGAAGGAGGGAGTAAGGAGGGAAGGAGGGAGGGAAGGGAGAAGGAGGGAAGGAAGGAAGGAAGGAGGGAAGGAGGGAAGGAGGGAGGAAAGAAGGTAGGAATGAGAGAGGGAAGGAAGGAATATAGGAAGGAAGGAGGGCAGGAGGGAGGGAGGGAGGAAGGTAGGAAGGAGGGGAGATGGAGGAGGTAGGAAGGAGGAAAGGAGGGAAGGATGGAAGGAAGGAAGGAAGGAAGGGAGGAGGGAGAGAGGGAGGGAGGGAGGAAGGAAGGAAGGAAGGAAGGAAGGAAGGAAGGAAGGAAGGAAGGAAGGAAGGAAGGAAGGAAGGAAGGAAGGAAGGAAGGAAGGAAGGAAGGAAGGAAGAAGATATTAAGGAGGGAAGGAGGGAAGGGAGAAAGGAAGGAAGGAAGGAAGGAGGGAGTGAGGGAGGGAATGAGGGAAGAGGGAAGGAGGGAAGGAATTAGGAAGGAGGAAAGGAAGGAAGGAGGCAAGGAGGGAGGGAAAAGGTAGGAGGGAGGGAAGGAAGGAAGGACTTATGTAGGAAGGAAGGAGGGAGGGAGGTAGAAATGAGGGAGGGTTGGATGAGGTAGGAAGGAGGGAAGGAGGGAAGGAGGGAAGGAAGGAAGGGAGGTAGGGAGGGAGGAAGGAAGGAAGGAAGGAAGGAGGGAAGAAGGTAGTAAGGAGAGAAGGAGGGAAGGAATGAATGAAGGAAAAAAGGAAGGAAGGAAGGAAGGAGGGAGTGAGGGAGGGAATGAGGGAGGAGGGAAGGAGGGAAGGTAGTAGGAAAGAGGAAAGGAAGGAAGGAGGGAAGGAGGGAGGGAAAAGGTAGGAAGGAGGGAAGGAGGGAGGGAAGGAGGGAGGGAAGGAAGGACTTAAGGTAGGAAGGAAGGAGGGAGTGAGGTAGAAAGGAGGGAGGGATGGAGGAGGTAGGAAGGAGGGAAGGAGGGAAAGAAGGGAGGTAGGAAGGAAGGAAGGAAGGAAGGAAGGAAGGAAGGAAGGAAGGAAGGAAGGAAGGAAGGAAGGAAGGAAGGAAGGAAGGAAGGAAGGAAGGAAGGAAGGAAGGAAGGACGGAAGGAAGGAAAGAAAGAAGTAAGGGAGGTAGGAAGGAAGGAAGGAAGGAAGAAGGGAGGAAGGAGGGAAGGAGGGAAGGAAGGAAGGAAGGAAGGAAGGGAGGGAGGAAAGAAGGAAGGAGGGAGTGAGGGAGGGAATGAGGGAGAGGGAAGGAAGGAAGGATGAGGAAGGAGGGAAGGAGGGAAAGAAGGAGGTAGGAAGGAAGGAAGGAAGGAAGGAAGGAAGGAGGGAAGGAGGGAGGAAGGGAGAAAAGAAGGAAGAGGGAGTGAAGGAGGGAGGGAAGGAGAGAGGGAAGGAGGAAGGAAGGAAGGAAAGAAGGAAGGAAGGAGGGAGGGAGGAAATGAAGGGAGGGAGGAGGGAAGGAGGGAGGGAAGGAAGGAAGAAGGAGGGAGGGAGGGATGCAGAGGGGGAGGGATGGAGGAAAGGAGGAGGGAGGAAGGAGGGAAGGAAGGAAGGAGGAAGTAAGGAAGCAAGGAAGGAAGCAAGGAAGGAAGCAAGGAAGTAAGGAAGCAAGGAAGGAAGGAAGGAAGGAGTTAGGGAGGGAGTGAGGGAGGGAGAAAGGAAGGAAGAAGGAAGTAAGGAAGAAAGGAAGGAAGGAAGGAAGGATGGAAGGAAGGAAGGAAGGAAGGAAGGAGGGAGGGAGGGAGGGAGGGAGGAAGGAAGGAATGGAGGGAGTGAGGGAGGGAGAAAGGAAGGAAGAAGGAAGAAAGGGAGGAAGGGAGGGAGGGAGGAAGGAAGAATGGAGGGAGGGAAGGAAGGAAGGAAGGAAGGAAGGAAGGAAGGAAGGAAGGAAGGAAGGAAGGAAGGAAGGAAGGAAGGAAGGAAGGAAGGAAGGAAGAAAAATTATCAAAGACAAAAAAAACAAGATCTTCTTGCTGTTCCAGCATCCCAGATGATGCTTGATGCCAGATGGTATCACCGGCCTATTCCAAATTGGAGGCAGAGCACCAACAAGAGGCAGAATCCCTCCTTCTAGATGGGTTCCAACAGTTCCACAGCTGACCTCCCCCATATTAAGGGCCAACACCATAACTTCTGAAGAAAAATATCTACTCAATAAATTACATGCTGCTCCCAGATATTTTTCTTTCATTCGGTGAGGAGGGGAGGAAAAGATGGAGAGTAATCCCCTTAATACCTCCAGTTTAATCCTCCTGTATCTTCCAGGAGACTACAAAGACTCACCCACCCCCAGCACAAGAACACTAGAAAACCAATGAGGAAAACAACTAGAAACCCACCAAGTTCAATAAGGTGAAAGAGTATCACCTAATATATAAACAACACCAGTAGCTCCTCTGACAGTGTCTTAAGTGACACTGTAATGGGAATAGTCAATGAGTTCATAAAAACATAGCACAAATATTAAACAAAGCGCAAGAAAATTTAAGACTTAAAATAAAAAGTAGTCTACTAAAGTCAGAAATGACAGTAATGAAGAACACAGTAGGTGATATTAAAAATTCAATAGAAGCTCTGAATAGCATAATAAAGAAGCTAAGCAAAAAGATTGAGGAGCTCCAAGATGAGAAGGAGGAAACCACTAAGAATCAGCAGAAAATGGAAAATAGTCTGAAAAGAACTGAACAGCATATCAGAGAAATGGGTATGAGTTCAAGGAAAACAATTTAAGAATCACAGGAGTCCCTGAAGAATAATAGGGTGGTCAATGTGATGAAGAAATTATTTTTAGAAAAATCACTGAGAAGAACTTCCCAGAGTTGAGTATTACAATCACTGAGATTCAAGAAGCCTAAAGTGTCCCAGTGAAAATAGACCCAATTAGGAAAACTCTAAGAGAAATTATACTCAAAATGACAAAATCGAAAGATGGAGACAGAACACTGAAAGAACCAAGGAATTTACATCTAAAGGAAAGACCATAAGATGAGTGTTTGGTCAATTTCTTTGAAGAATGTCATGGGTATTCTTAAAGGGAAAACATTGAATCTATATAAAACTCTAGGGAGTATTACTATTTTGACAACGTTGATTCTCCCGAACCATGAGCAGGGAATGTGTTTCCATTTCCTCGTGTCCTCTTTTATTTCTTGAAGCAGGGTTTTATAGTTTTCTTTTGCATTCTTTTAAGCTGATTCCTAGGTATTTGATTTTCTGTGGCACAAATGTGAATGGGATCGTTTTCTTAATATCCCTTTCTTCTCTTTCTTTATTAGTATATAGGAAAGCCACTGACTTTTGGGTATTGATTTTGTACCCTGGCACTCTACTATAAGTATCTATTGTTTCTAAGAGTTTTTTGGTCGAGAGTTTAGGGTTCTCTAGGTATGATATCATGTCAGCTGCAAACAGTGATAGCTTGACTTCTTCCTTGCCTATCTGGATGGCCTTAATGTCCTTTTCTTCTCTGATTGCTATGGCAAGTACATCCAGTACTATACTGAATAGAAGTGGTGAGAGTGGGCAACCTTGTTTTGTCTCCAATCTTAGGGGAAGGCTTTCATTTTTTCTCAATTGAGAATGATACTCACTGTGGGCTTTGGTAAATGGCATTGAATATATTGAAGGTTCCTTCAATTCCCATTTTATGGAGTGATTTTATCATGAACAGATGTTGGATCTTGTAAAATGCTGCCTCTGCGTCTATGGATATGATCATATGTTTTTATTTTTCTCTTATTGATATGATGTATTATGTTGGTTGACTTGCAAATGTTGAACCATCCTTGCATTCCGAGATGAATCCTACTTGGTCATTATGTATAATATTTTGATCAGTCATTGGATTCTGTTTGTTAGTATTTTGTTGAAGATCTTAGCATCTGTGTTCATCAGGGAGATTGGTTTGTAGTTTTCTCTTTTGTGTTGTCTCTGCCTGCTTTGGTAATCAGGGTGATATGTGCCTCGTAGAAGCTGTTTGGGAGTTTTCTGTTTCTTCTATTTCCTGGAAGAGCTCGAAAAGGATTTGTCGGGAACGCCGCGGGGTCCTCGACAGTGTCAGGAAAGAAGTTCTCTTCTACCTCCGAGGACGCAGGGAGAACAGATGAAAACTTACGAGTCCAGTGCAGTTCCAAAAGGCTTTTAATAGTACAAAAGCTCTTCCACAGCAATCCTATATAATGAGCAAACTCTAGCTCTGGTCTTAACTTAGACCATGCAAAAGAGCCTAAGTCTCCCACCAAAGAGAGAGGATCTCACCCGAGCTGAGTCCTACCGTGAAGAAGGAGCAAAAGGCCAAAGAGCAAAAAGCCAAAAGCCAAAAGGTGAGGTCGAGAAACCAAAAGCCACAGGAGCCAAAAGTCAAAAGCTAAAGGCCCAAAGGTGAAGGGGCCTTAAGTCAGCCCCTTATATACACCAAAGTAATCCAAATGGGAGGGTCATGTCAACAAAGAACTCTAAACAGAGTGTAGTGCCACATCCTATTGCAGGTATAAACAAAGGTTATGCCAAGGACTAATCCCAAGATTATCTCTTATGTAAAATACTGGAGAGAGGGCTGATATAAAGTAATGCATCTTAATTTCATGAGCTTCATGTAATCTAGATGGTACCCACAAGGTCCTCATTATTATCAGCACCAGGGTGATTCTGAGCATCTTCTTCTCATGTACTGAAAGGGTCACACTCGCCTGCTTAGAGCAAACTAGTATGATCCTTCCTATAGTCTTCCTATAGTCTCAACGTAGCCAGGATGGTAGTCTCCTGGTAAATTCTAACTGTCCCACACTGAGTGCAGTGGGTATAAAGAGGAGCTGTGCCCAATCTAGAAAACATAGAAGTCTTAGTAGATGTATAAGTCAGAAGTTATTCAGTCAAGGTGACTTCTGTAACTGCCACACCCTCTAGCAGTGTTTACATAGAAGAGAGGTCTCATTAGAGTGAATCTTGGCTTAAATAAGATTAAGCTGGGAGTGGGCAAAACAACTAAGTTCCCAGGTTAGCTAAACCTGTCCTCCAATAGGATTGGCAGTAGGTCCTCCTTAAAGGTTTGGAAGAATTCACTAGTGAATTCATTTCTACATGGGCTTTTGTGTTTGGGCAGACTTTCAATTATTGTTTCGTTTTCCTCAATTGTGATAGGCTTATTCAGATATTTGAGGTCTTCTTGTTTCAGCTGTGGGAGGTTATTGGACTTTAGGAGTTTATCCATATCTTCCAGGTTTTCATGTTTTGTGGCATACAGGATTTCAAAGTAATCTCTGATGATCTTTTGGATTTCTGTGGTTTCTGTTGTGATGTCCCACTTTTTATTTCTAAATCTATTTATTTGGGTTCTCTCTTTCTCTGTGCTTCCAAGTCTTGCAAGTGATTTTTCGATCTTACTTATTTTTTCAAAGAACCAGCTCTTGGTTCCATTAATCTTTCGATTGTTTTTTGAGTTTCCAGCTCATTGATTTCCTCTCTAAGTTTTATTATTTCCTTCTTTCTTCCTGGGTTGGGCTCCTTTTGTTGGTCTTTTTCTACTATTTTGAGCTGTGAAATCAAATTATTTATGTGGGCCCTTTCTTTTTTCCTAATGAATGCTTGTAGAGCTGTGAACTTTCCTCTTAACACTGCTTTCGCTGTGTATATACATGTATTTATATATATATATACATATTCATATTATAACACCAATATCCAAGGTCAGGCAAACATGGATCAGTAGATCTTGTGAAAGTTGGAACTTACCACAAACGTGTGGGAGTCAGAGGTTAGGTAAGACAGAGAAGGAAATATGTGCTAATAATTGTCGAAAGTGATAATACCAGCCTAGAACTGAGCATTAAATATAAGCAAAAAAGAAACACATGATAACCTCTAAATGTATGTATTGCAATCCACAATGTGTAAGAGAAAGAGAGAGAGAGAGAGAGAGAGAGAGAGAGAGAGAGAGGAGAGATAAAGAACCTAACATAGAGGCAGGCTAGGGAGGGGGGGAGGGAATTGGGGACATTGGTTGTTGCAGGACTCCTCTAAGAGCCCCCCTTCTCTACCCTATGGGGGTTTTTTCAGGTGGATCTTGGCTCAAGACATTAGCATATAAAAAAGACACTGGGTGAGGTGCTGGGAGAAATTACCTGAGGACATTTGACCCTTCCTGCATTTGGCTTGCAGCTCCTCCCAGCTCTGCTGGGATGCTTTGAATTAACTCTGGGTCCTTGTACATTTCTATAGAGCTATTTTCCTGTTTTCATCTCTAGATAGCCCAGCCCAGAATGGTCTGGGCAGGGAGTTTGGGCGGATTTCTGGCTATAAATAAGCTGCAAGAAGAAAGAAGTTTTTTTTCTCTTTATTTCCCCCCTTTTGCCATTTCGGCTTCCCTTTGCTTCTCCATCCTCTCCATTCTCTGTTGGGCCTCAACACGTGGTGCCAGCCATCTTGGCCTGCACCTGGCTGGGGCCTAGCTGGGAACGCAGAGTCTGGAGGTTTTCCCTGCTCTTGGATTGTATATTGGAACCTGTAATAGTAAAGCCGTTTTAAAACTGCATCGGATTCCTGAGTTTTCATCCATTCCTTGCTGGCTTCGGAGGTAGAAGGAACTCACTTCCCGGCACTATTGGGGACCCCAGCGGAGCTCCCCGACAATTGGTGGTGGGAAATGGGCACTGGTGGAGAGATGGGTGCTGGAACACTGTATGACCAAAACCCAAACATGAACATCTTTGTAATTGTATATCTCACCGTGATATAATAAAATTTATATAAAAAAGAAAGACCATTAAGATGTACAGCAGATCTATCAAATGAAACTCTGCAAGTCAGGAAAGTATGGAATATAAGTATGGAATATAAGGAATATATGTTGTACAAAAAATAGAATGAATAGAGCACCTCACCAAAAAATACCTTATACCACTCATATTTCAAGGAACAATATAAATCTTCATGGACAGGCAACACCTTAGGGAATTCATAGCCTTGAAACAAGTTTTGCCAGGAGTATTAGAAAATTTTCTAAAGGACGGAAAACCTTCCTACCACGTGGCTTTAAGTATGGAACTCACTAGCAGTGCATACAGTTGCCCTTTACTAGATAAAGAAAGGTTTAAAACATATAGAAATTAATCATCATCAATAAATTGACTTATTTGCTTTCTGGTATTTCTATTTGTCATTCTTTTAAGTTTTCAAGTACTTTATTTATTTATTTATTTATTTTGCTTTTTGGGTCACACCTGGCAATGCTCAGGAGTTACTCTTGGCTCTGCACTCAGGAATTACTACTGGCGGTGCTCAGGGGACCATATGGGATGCCTGGGATTGAACCTGGGTCAGCCGCATGCAAGATAAACACCCTACCTGCTGGACTATCACTCCTGCCCCAAGTTTTTAAGTACTTTTAAATAAAGTAATACAAAATAAATTTGTTATATATCTGCCAAGGTGAGAGGGGAGCTTAATTTATGATAGGGAAAATATGATTATTACCATAATAAGATTCAAGTACAAAATAAAATTTAATGCAATATATTTCAGATGCCAGAATTGAAAACTTGGTTTTGAAAATGAGATTAGACAGTATATTATATTTCATTAGATGATCTGAATTTCTTTATTTACATAAGTTAAAATCATATAGCAATCAATCACTATAAATTGACTTCTGCTGATTTATTTTCTGACAGTTCCATTTGCCATTCTTTTAAGTTCTGCTGGAGCAAATATTATGAAATACACTTGTTATATGCCTGTGAAGAGGGAAGGCTGGGGGTTCCAGGGAACCTGGGGCAATAGTGGAGGGACAGGGACACTGCTGGTGGGATTAGTATTGGAACTTTGTATGCCTGAAACAACTCTGTTATGAATAATTTTGTAGATAATGATGCCTTAAAAATAAAGAAGAAAAGAAAAATCAAGACCATAGTTGTACTATATTTTATATAAGAAAGCAAGCAGGAGTCCTAGCTCTTAGTTATTGCTCTAGGACTATCAACCTGGGGATTTTAGTGAACTCATTTAATTCCTAATGTTAATATATAAAATAAAATGTTGGCTGATGTGCCATTTAAGGTAATTTCCAATTCTGAAATACTAAGGTCAAGATTTGTTCCTTTAAATGTCAGCATCCCTACCATTATAGCATGGTGTACTGATCAATTAACAAATATAAAACTTTCAGATTTAACACTATGAGTCTATCAGGTTAAAATTAACACAAACATTTTGCACTTCTGCCATTTCTCTCTGCTGTTACTAGTATACTCCCTACAATTTGTGTCTTAAAACTCTTTGATCTTGCTCTTACTTCCAAATCTTACTCATCTGACAAATACAACTATATGTTCATAATCTCCTCAAAATACCATTTGCAATCACAATGATATCTCTTCTCTTAAATTATTCTTACAATCAAAGCTATATTTTGCTATTTCTATTTAAAACCCAATGTACTGATCTTCCATGAATATATTGCAAACACACTCCTAGAGAAATGAAGACTTTTCTAGATCACAGTATCTGGCAAAGTACCAGTGTGCTATACTTCTACAAATGTGCTATAGACTTATGACTAGTTCAGTTTATGGGTGTCGGAAACAATTGCCGTACATTTATCACATAAAACCTTTACATTACTTATCAATTACAATTCACTTGACCTTCTTTCAACCTTAAACATTAAAACTCTTTTTAAAAGTTAATTTTCTTTGTCTGCATCATTTTTAAACCACAATAAACAAGAGGCAACATAATATCATAATATCTTAACAACTAGTTGACTAATGTTCAGAAAGACTTTTTTGGGGACCATCCTTTTTCATCTGTTTTTAGCATGATATAGGAATACACTGCCTTTTTGTGTGGGAGGGAAAAAGGGGGTCAGTACCACAGTGATGACTCTAATTTGCATACAAATGTATTTATCAGATTTAATATCAGGTCAATCCATGAACAAAGATCAAGCACACTTAAGTATGCAAATATTTTTACCAACTATGGCACACAACTGTGGTTCCTAAATAAGCAACCTGTATTATTAATTTGCAAGTTTTCCTTGAGCCTATTCCCTTCTACCTTTTTTCAAAAAGAGGAAATGCCATTCCATCTTTGTAGAAGCAGTCTCCCAATACCAACAGCATCAGAGTGTCACTTCTTTCTTCATAACGAATCTTGCTCGATTAGCTCGCTAGCACTCATTTCCCAGACGATGATGGATACTGTGGATAAAAGCCCTGCAACTGGCTCCACAGACATTAGTTATGAAGACTCTACTCTACTCGAGAAGAGATAGGTTGCAAGTAAAATTTATTTGCCATGTATTTATTTCATTATCATCAGTTTTATATTTTGGAATATGTTTCTTCGAAGGGAGTAAAAAACCTGGAATCTTGTGTTTATGATATATTTTCCAAATATTTCCAAGTACTTGTATGAAATACTTATCTATATTCCACTTTAGAGAAATGTTTTGGCTAATTAATGCAAAAACATCATTAGGTTATTTAGTACTATCTGGCTAAATAGTAATTTCAAGTCATAATCTAGTCCAAGAAAAACTAGATATTTTATTTTACTTTATGTGGAGGTGACATACATGGTCAAAGACTAAACTTTTTTCTTCTATCCTATTTTTCTTCATTTTTAGTAATTACTCATGAAATAGAAGCTTATGTTCAGAAAGTGAAGACCCGTGATGCTAAAACTATGTTTCTCTCTTTAAGCAGACAGCCGTTTCTATATTATATATTCATTTTTCCTCTTCTAATCTCACTCTCTTAGCTTTCATGATTTTCTAAATGGAGTTAATTCAAGAAATATTCATAGCTTACATTCACAAGCAGGTCTCAAATTCCAGTTGCATATCCTGCAATTTATATCCATTCACATTTTTCTCACCCTACTAACTAAAAATTCATTGAAATTAATGTCCTACTGACAGCTATAAGGCTAGACACAGGTATAATTATGGCTAAACAAATCATTTGCCAAAAAAAACTGATTATAAAATAGCAGGGGCACTTTTTCATTCTGTAGTTATTCATGTACAGTATCTAATTATTCTAAAGGCTTTTCTTAATGTTTTGAAGGATTTAAAAGCACTTTGCATATTATTTAAATATTAAGTTGTCACTCTTCTATGTTAGATTTCACAGGCTGACATACTCAATAATAATGTCTTCAAGGGGTAAATTCAGTCATTCTAGGGAAACTTAGCAACATTATGCTGCAACACAAAGGGTTATGTTATGACTACATAATATTCTGATCACAGGCTTCAGGCACAAAGCAAAATCAACAATTACCAGAAGATACTATAAATAGTTCATACCTACATACATACATGCATACACATGTACATACATACACACATGAATATATGTGTGCTTAAGTGACTGGTATAAAGCAGCTTTGAGAACAATTTTTAGTATTCCTATATTCCACCTACATTAAAATTAAAACAATGCCATATTTGACTCAGCAAAATGCACATATTGAAAGGAAGGAAAAAATACATAAGCTCTAGAAGATAAGCAGGAATATTTTTTTTTTACCATGCATCTTTTAAAGAACCTTGAACTAGATCATCTCTATGTACTTCACAATGAAACTCGACAAGCAACCACTGAGTTGCTTCTCCATAGGTATGAAATGAGAAACACAGAGAGCTATTGAACACCGCGTTTTCTCAGTGGAACAGCACACACACATTTAGCACAACGGGCTCTGCCACTGAGAAACACTGGGGAAATTCAGTGTTCAAATGCTTCAACTTCCCACCCTCACAGCACAGTGTCATGCTGGCTGCTGCTCTCAGCTTGGTGCATTCCATAAAACAAGGGGAAACACTTTTTAAGAAAAGAAAAAAAATGATAATGATAGGAGCTCAGTTGCTTCATTCTCAGACATGAAAAAATAGGACAAACACAAATTACCACTTTCAGTTGATTCTTTACTTACTGTCTTCTCTCTGCTCTGAGTTTCTAAAACTAGAGGAAGAAACACAAATAACTATCCTAATAATGTTAGTTGTAAATAAGTTTGCCTTCACATTGGTTGTTTTATAGCACTGAATATTTCTGTTGGCAGTTATATTAAAGATTTCCCTTTATTCTAGGTAACCATTTATTTTATCTGCTTACTTTAGTGAGAGAAAATTTTGGTTTATACAATAGCATGCTCAGCATTTTGACTCTATATTCATATGAACGAAAATGCAAACTCAGGGGCTTACAGCTCAACATTCAGCAGACATGTAACCATTCCTCATGATTGTCACCACACTTCTGACATGACCTTGCATTTCCACTATCTCAGATTCTACACAACACCAGGATAAACCCTAGAAGCTGATTAAACAAGTATAATATAATAAAAATAACATAGAAGTTATGTTGTTCCAACTTCACCAAAGAAGTGATTTTTAAAAAAAATATTTTTCTAAAGAATATCAACAGCAAATATTTCACAGTATATTATTTTATGTACCCAAATATTGCACATTAGATTATTTTGCAAGCATTTTCTAGGAATAACTGCTCAACATTGTAATCATAATCACAAGTATATTATCTGACAATTATAAGAATGTATTCCTGCAACATTTCTCTAGGTAGTAAATATTGTGAATATGTTTCATATGGAAAAGCAGCTATTTCATTACTGAAAGAAATTTAAAAGAAAGAAAAAAGTTGAAGTTTATTGTAATTCAAATTCAATCAGTCTAATTAATATATCTGTTTTATGGCAAAATTCTTTCCGTGGTATCTATACTTCTTTACTATAGACTTCCATTACTAAAGTATGTACATTTATACTTGTGAAAATAAAAATAGCAAAATCCAAAATGACATATAGTCCAACTATTTGTGTAGTACATTTTCTAGCACGATTTTAATAACTGTCCAATTATGGAGATTTTTGTGTGTGTACATATTGTTAAATTTCTAAGCAAAATTACTATGACCTAATAAATAAGAGAATGTTACTTATAGGCTTTGGGTAACTGAAAATCAAGAATGTAAATCTACATTTTAATAAGCCACTAAGCTTGGAGCTATTTCATAACCATATGCTTTAGTTCCAGAAAGCTACATAATAAGTACAAAATACTGATAAGACAATGTAAAACAAAGATGGCAAACATACACATTTGCCTTAGTAGAGAGAAGAACAGAACATCACTGTGCTATTAGTGGTATGTGCTCACGGTAAAATGACAAAAGTAATGTTTGCTGTATTTCAAACTATATGGAATTTTATGACTCTGACCTTGTCTTTGTAACACTTAGAAACAGAAAAAATTACTGATAATGACATTTCTGTTGCAGAAAGCAATCATGATTTAATCTAAGTCCCTATAGTAAAGACATGTTTTTCCTACATGGTAAGCGAAAATAGGCCACCTTTATGGTATGCCTAAAAGTACAAGGTTTTACTGATTTCATATATTATGCATTTGTTTACATACCAACCAACTATTCATTTTACTAGCCACCAGTGTGATTTAGAAAAAGAACAATATGATCACCAAATTATTTACATTTCAGATAGTATTGGTGACCGAAAAGTATTTTTTAAATAATCTAGAGAACAAATCATTTTTACTTAGCTTTATTTATTTGTACAATCTGACTGATATGTATTCTACTATCTCCGAGTTGTTTATTTCAAGCTGTTTGGTCTCACTTTTCTCTCTGTATCTTGGGAGTGAGAACTACAAGCTTCAGAAGTCAGTTCAGATCAGATGGTTATCTGCAATTTCTCTTTGTAGTGCTCTTGGAGGTCAAATCCATTACAGCATATGTTCAGACTGACTTTGCACACTTAACTCCACTGGGCTTTCAGTGACATACTCAGCGTTTCACCTGAGAACCTGTTATCCATAGATTCAGGAGATGTTAAAAATGATACATATGCTTCCCCCACCAAAAAAGGAAAAGAGACAATCATGCCAACAAAGCAACTTACGACTGACAAAACTATAACTCTTAGCATCATTTAATAAGAGCTATTCCACTTTTCTCAAATATTAAAGTCATTTTTATTATAAAATGGTGTTAGTTTGTTCCCAAGCCACCACAACTCCAAGCTTAGAGGCATGAATGTCACCTTGACTTCTGTGGAGGAAGTGGGGGAACAACTTGATCTTGTCATTGTATAATTGGCTTCTCACTAAGAGAACAGGCAGTAGAACATAAATGTCACTAAAAACTGGCAACTGACTCAGAAATAAATCATTCTCAAAAATTTTCTTCTTCTGTAAAGTTTACAACATGCTTTGAACATTGCAGTGTGATCCTCAGTCCATCCATTTGCTTTCACTTGAAGGATTTATTTTCTTATTTTAAAAAGCTCCATCTTGGATCAGAGAGATGGCTCAAAGGACTGAACTGCTCGCTTTACTTGCAGGAGGCCTACGTCTGATCCCCTGGCTTTGCAAGGCACCCCAAACATTGCCATAGGCAATCCCTGATCACCACTGAGTTTGCCTCCCAAAATACAATTCCATTATGAATTCCTGTTCTGAAGTTGGATAAGTCAGATCGGCTCAGGAAATGACAACATGCCAATAGATGGAATTATTTGTCATTCTTTCATTTGGCTTTCTTTGGTTCTTAGGAAATATATATGTATATATACACGAATATACATATATATGTATTTTTATATTTACTTAATTCATATTAGAGTTATGGTAATATATATTATATGTATTAATATACTCAAAAAAGATACTGAAAGAATGGTAGGTAATTCTGTTTTAATTAAAAGGCCATGAAAAGGCCCCAAGGATGTGTAGCAATAGAGCATTCGCCTTGAATGCTTGAGGCCCTAAGCTTTATCCATAGCACTAGGAAAAAATAAAAGCCCAAGAAAAATGTAAGAAGGCAAATCACTCAACCAGGTAAAATGACAACAGTGTTTTTTATGAATCAGCAGTGTCCAAGTCATGCTTTGCCTTGAAAAAGAAACAAACCATCCGTCAAGGTCTGAAATGGCCTCAAAAGCACCTAGGTCAGAGCCTTTCATTCCTTTCCACAATTTCACATATGCACACACAAACATACAAATACACACCCATTGTAAACAGCTACTAACCAGGTCCTCTCCATTGCGCTACCCACACAAATTTGAAGAGGATAAGGAAGACCTGGTTGCTATGTTTTCTGCATGTTTTTGCCAGAAACACACAAGAAGCTTTTAATATCCACTTCTTAACTACAGAGAAGTAAAGCTGTCCAAGCAAAAATGACAATGCCTATGCCCCCCCAAATTAATTATACTTTCTTTACTTTATAAATGTCTGTATTCACCTGCTTAGGCTCAGTATTTGAATATGCCACTTTGACATTTTACACTTTCTGCCCACCTCTTATGCTAAACTCCATCCCAAAATACTCTTGAACAGTCTTCTTTCATCCTTTTAATTTCTATCTGCCTTTTCCCCCTTTTCAAAGGGCCATAGTATAGGCCCATATCTAAGAGCTGGGTTCTGAAGCAGTGAAAGGTTGTTTCACTACTTATAGATATTTAGGTCAAGATCTGTGAGTGCTCTGGGAATTTATCTTAAGTTGCTAGCTAACAAGATAGCCTGACAAAGGTTCATAGATGCTGGGAGAAGTGAAAAAACGCATATCAGAGACAAATTCAATATACAATCAATAGTTGCAGTTAAAATGCATATATTAAGATAAAACAAATAAACGACTCAGCAATAGTGCTTAATTAGCAGCAATGCCACTTTCCCTCAATTCCCCAAGCTACAATTTCCCCAGGAATAATATTCTCTTATGTGAAAGGATCAGAAATGTCCTACACATGCATACCTGAGGAACCTTAGCTCTGGAACCCAAATCTTATACAATACACATTGCTTCACCTCTGAGGGATTTTTATTACATGAGAAAAAAAAATAGCCTACCCTTCACTCCAAAGAAAGTAAATATCCTTGTCATTCTAATGTGTTGACTTATGCCAACGTCTTTGAAAAGGTTGTCTATGAAAAGTGGACCAGCCTTCAATAGGTAGAGAAATTTACAAAAGATCCCTGGAGAACTGTCTTCCAATGCTTTAGTCTTTTTAGGTTAATGTGTATTTCTTTAGGTTAATATGTATTTCTTTAGGTTAATGTGTTTCTCCAAAATTTCAATAATAATATTGACCTGTTGGACTCTGCTAAACTTTGTATACATTAAGTAAATATCTGTATATCTATTTTATCTCATTGCTTGACACCAAGCACACTTTTAATAGATATGTTATAGGGTAGAAGCAATGGTACAGCAGCTAGGGCACTTGCCTTGTATGAGGCTGACCAGACTAAAAGTGTCATAACAAGTGTTCTGAGTTTTCATTAGAAATATAGGATGACCAGATTTCTCCATAATTTAACAGCTTTTCCATATCTAAAGTCACTCCTCCTTTTCTACCATAATAACAGTTACTTCTCATGACCAACTGAAGCACTGCCAACTTGAAACTCCCCACAAATCACTATAGGCCACAGAGAAGTTCTCTTCCAGCAACTAGCTAAATTTGCATATATCCTCAATAACTGCCATATTTCTTTCATCTTATTATATTTACACACTGATGAATTTAATTTCTCTCAGCTGGTCTCTCACTTGACTTCTCTTTAACATTTCCACATGGGCTTTCTTACTTCCCAAGTAAAAGTCAATTATGTGTACAAAATAAATTATGTGATAATATAGAGCCAAAATACAATTGTCAGCAAGAACCCCTTCTCCCCAAAATGATTAAGGAAAGCTTTAGTTATATATAAATTTTTTAATTTACTCAGCTTTATACATTACATTTCCTCAAGAGTTTCTCTAAATGTCTATACTCTTGAAAATAATTGTTCCATTTGGGAAAAGAACTTGGGCTTTTAACTTTAGCTAATTCCCTGAGCAAAACCAAAGTTAAATAGAAACTGGAAGTTAATACACTTCTGTACAAGCGGTCTTAGTTGAAATGAATTGAAAGTTCAGTAGAGGTGTCTACTTATCACCAGAAATGGTCATCATCCCTGACATTCTAGCTATGTAACCTTGGTAAAGGAACAGGATGAATTAAACTGCTATTTGAAATGGCATGAATCCCTCCGATGGGCAATTCCAAAGAGAATACAGTTTATATCCTGGAGTGTGTCCCCAGGAAAACTTGTACCCTGGTTGTATAGCATGTGTGCTTATCATTCAGTCCACTTCCAAGAAAACTAAGGACAATTCCAAGCCAGGATGCCAGGCAATGTGATACATAGTCTCAACACACTAAATATAAAAGTTGGGAGCCTAATGCTTCCAGGAAGGCTAGGAAATCTTTACTTACTAGCACTAACCAGCAAAGTGCTTTGTGATCATGGAAGATGCATTCTATATCAACACGATACTCATTGAATACGCATGACTACTTGGAAAGTGGATAGTATGTCTTAGAATAGATATTTTTGATTTATTTTATTTAATTAAGCAGCCCTTTGTGACCAATAACTCTTCTTAAGAAACTCTAGAACCCTACTTTGTAGCAGCATATACTTCCATGAACAGGGCCTCATTTAACATCCAAACTAACCCTGAGAATTCAACAATATCTATCCTATTTTTATAAACAAGGAACAATTCCTTCCAAACATTGGCAGATCATTATATAATGATAAATGCCAAAGCTGAATTTAACCAGATTTTCTATTACTGAGCTTAAGTAGTTTTCTCTTTTTTATTTGCATTGTCTTGTCTTTTCAAGTTCAAGTCAAAATTCTCTAACTTTTGCAAGATTGGACATTACAATCCAATCCAAATTATGCCTATGATCTAACTTCCACTACCCTCCCCTACATGTCCTCTCTCTGCCTTTTCTTTTGGTTTGGGGTTACACCTGACAATTTTCAGGGGGTTATTCCTGTCTCTGCCCTCAAGAATAACTCTTGGTGTTGCTTGGAGGGCCATCACGAGATGCCAGGGATTGAACCCAGGTCAACTGCATGCAAGGCAAGTGCCTTCCCCACTGTACTATCTCTCTGACCCCATGGCCAGTAGTTTTGCTCTCCAAATTCTAATATATTTCCTGAACTCCTTATTCTCCATTCATAAAGCCTTCCATTCATTGTTGGAAAGATCCTCCCTGCATCTGTTGTTTCAGTCTATAATTGATGAGATCTTGTATTTTTTTTGGATATTCTGATTTTCTATTTATATGTCCATTTCCAAGTCTAGAATGTGAGTTGAAGGACAAGCGCTTTTCCCAGCATATAGCTCAGTACCAAGTAATACTTAAAAATGTTTAATGGCACTTAAAGGAAAAAATAAACATATGAGAGAATTATACTCAATCATCAGAAAACATATTCAGAATTAAATTCCAAACATATGTCAGAATTAAAGAAATTCACCATCATAAAGCCCAAGAGCACATGAAACTGAGAGCTTTAAATCTGAGTTAAGCCACTGGCAAGGAGTACCTCACCTATGAGGGGCAGGTCAAGTTAGGTGCCAGGTTATTTCAGCTCTGCTGCTTCCCAAATTGAAGTTTGTATTGTCAGCACCAGGTTTGTACTCCTCTGAAAAAAATACACAAACTATTGACTAAACATGTGAGTATCTCCTAAGTGCTGGCTTCAGAGAATGCTGATTAACCTAAAGAATAGGCAAATATTCCCCATCACCACCACACGTATAACCATACAAGCAAGCACACACAACTAAACACCCTTCAGCTGCCACCCTGATGTGAAGGACAAGAACCAATAGATCTTTGGAATGACAAAACTCCAAGATTCCATTTCTTGTAGTTGAAATGTTCAAGAAGAGTAAGGACTATCTCTAATAGACTTGGCACAGATCCAGATCAACTGCTCTCTCTCTCTCTCTCTCTCTCTCTCTCTCTCTCTCTCTTCTGGCTATATGTGAACATCACCTAAAAAGCCTTAAATATATTCCCTGCTTAGCTCCACCCTCATTACACCTACTCTGAGATGAATTAGAGGCTCAATTGTTTTACAAAACTCCCCAAAGTTTCCAGTTTGCACTGGTGGTCAAGATCCAGAACCCTAGTTCCTGAGGGTTGGTTTCCTAGACAAATGATGGTGCAGTCCCACTATTTGCCTAACATTTGGGAAACAGCTAGTAGATGGCAAGAGAATTATACAATGAAAAGAGTGAACTTCAAGAGAAAAACACTAGCCTGTAGCTAGCTGAGAAATGTACAGTATATTCTTATACAGCCTCTTTTGCCCAGAAATGACCTGCTATGTGTGCTCCTTGATTCCTTCATCTGAGATTTGTTTGTTGTCCTAATTCAACTCAACAAACAAAATAATGAAGGTTTATAATGTTTATTCATTCCTCTGGTACAGATACAGAAAAATGATGAGATTTTTAAGACAACAGTTTAAAGCTGAGAGTTTATCAAAGGAAAAAAGAGCTTAACATGCTATGTTAATTGCTGAAGCATAAATGAATGTGTGGAGTTCCAAATACAAAGGAAGGAGTAAATTCGATTAATTCTGTCACTCAGAGTAAAGGCCAACGTCTTTACAGTAGTCTACCAAGCCCATGGTTGGGCACACTGCATAGTTGCTTCCGTGGCCTGTTCTCCTACATCCATGTTCTCTATACTAATCCCATTACATCATCTTTCTCTCCTTTTCTAGAACACTTCAGGTATACTCTTAACTGGGCTCAAGACTCAAATGCCTTGAATGTTCTTCTCAGTGCGATTAAAGAGGATTATAGGCTATGGATAAACTCCTCTACTGACTGAATCTTTATACAAATGAAGCTTTTTCCATGCCATTAATCCTGTCCAAAATGAGAGACACACCCACACCTAACCTTAACCTTAGTATCCCAACCAAATTTACCTGCTTTGTTGTTCTTATTTCATATGTCACATGTTTAGCATGATATTATGCCTGCTACTCTCTGCTTTCCTGCGCTATTATATTAACTCCACTACTGCATACATTGTTCTATTGATAAATATCAACTGCCTAGAGTTCTGCCCAGGATATACCAAGCACCCAATAAGCCACGTTGAAATAATAAATGAGGAATTTAGTAATATTTTCACCTAGTAGAAAATGACTTCCTTTTTCTTTTTAATAGGATTTTAATTGAAACTGATAGTAATAGCAGCTAGTTAACACTTCAACTAGCTGCTATTACTATCAGTTAATAAAGGCTGGCTATCAGATATCTGAGGAAGAGATTTTTTTTCCTGAACACTGTGAAAAGTCCATCATTCAGCCCTTCATTGTCAAATATTTATCCAACAATTATTTTATGCAAAATGCTAAAGAATGTATAAGTATTCAAAATTCTGACCTCAAAGGACTATCTGCCTGGTGAATAAATGAAGAAGTTCCCCACATAAATGAGAGTAGGAGAGGGGTATCTCACCAAAATTAAGGTTATGTTGAGGCAGGAGAGGAAAGCAGGTACCAGTGTGACTGAATGCCTCAGAAGGGACTTGAGGTATGACACCGGGACTGAAGTCTTTCTAACCCTGGGCATCTCAGACTCAGAATGACACTAATCAGTTCATTTACCAAAGAAGGAGTTCTAATTTTGGCACCTAATAACCTGTTCCCCCTTCATAAAATGCCTGCCAAGGGAGTTGAGAGATGTCATTAAGCTTTCTAAGCACACTTGAACTGACTTTTATGATAACCTTTACCTAACAAATCAGGCATGAAAACCACTGAACAATGGTTAAGACACTTTTTATTTTCCTTTTCTTCCCCTGACTTTAAGGCATTTGATTATTTGTTCTAAGCCATATGCAGTAGAGTGTTTCCAAGAGGCCTGTGCAAGAGAGCTCAACAATAGTTTAGCTATGGGGCTACTCTTTTTAAAGCTCATGTAAAGTGCCCACATTAAATGTAAAAGAGCCTAGATCAAAATGCATCACTGTTCCATGAAGGTGAGTAAATGATTTGTTCCTTGGAATAGAAGCCTCAGATAAACAGTGTTAATCGTTCATACCTCAGAACACTTGGTGACAATAACAGAATTGATTTTAAAGAAGGGCAGATTAAGTAGTGGTTGCAATGGTTCTGCCCACTCTTAATTATTTTGATGGCAAATTATAAACAATTTCCTGTCATTTTCCCTTCTAGAGCAATTATTGATGCTTGCCTTATGGCTGAACTGCGCTGAAAACTCTCTAAGCAGGGAGGCTGTCGGATTCAATGCTTTGTGGGCTCATATTCAGAAAGCCATTTGGCCTGCAAAGTTGCTGGATTATCTGTAAACACTGTGAAAGGAGACAGTGATTGCATGAAGCAGAGGGAATGTTCCTGAATGCCAATAAGGCAAATGTCATGAAGGGAACACAAAGCCAACATTCCATATGACCTTTTAGATAGAAACCGATTTACTTTGGTGCCATCTCAAACAGAAAATTATGGTGTAATTCATCATGTCAATACATAATTTATTTTGTAATAAATAACTACCCACATATTTATGGAGCATCTCTCCCTCATTTTTTATGATGCTCTCAGACATACTCTCTCTCAATCTCTCTCTCTCTCTCACTTTCATACTCTCTCTCTCTCTCTATCATATATTGTGCTGAATCACTGCAAAGCTTTCTGGTTTTAAGACTATTCTCTTCACTAAGCTTGATGGTGGCTGAGGAAAACATGATAGGATTAAAATCCACTTCTTATCTCTGCCAAAAAAAAAAACACCTTCAGTTATTTACTTCCTTAGTTTCAAATTACCTAACATCAGGTTGAAGGATTCCTAGGGCCAAGTTTAAAAAAAAATCAACAACACTATCTAAAGCATATTTTCTTTTTTTTTTTTTTTGCTTTTTGGGTCACACCGGCGATGCTCAGGGGGTTACTCCTGGCTATGCACCCAGGAATTACTCCTGGCGGTGCTCGGGGACCATATGGGATGCCGGGATCGAACCCAGGCCGGCACAGGCCAGCCGCGTGCAAGGCAACGCCCTACCCGCTGGGCTATCGCTCCAGCCCCATCTAAAGCATATTTTCTAATCAAAGAAAACCTCAGAATGTAAAACAGCTTTAAAATCAGCGGATCAACAAAGAAGGCTAAGAAGGAGAATTCGGTCTTGCCTTACACTCCTGCCCCTTAACATGCATCTACTTCTTTGGGAGAGGCTTGGGGACATGGCTGCAGCTCCCAAAGTCACCTCTTTCCCTCTCTTTACAATGCAAATGGGCGAGTGCAAGAGCAGCTCTGCCCTTTCCCCTCTGGGTCAGCACTTTGAATCTCCCCAGGCTGGCATTGACAGGAGACTCTCCCCAGATGACAGCTGGTCACTGACCTACTGAAAGCAGTTGGTGGTCTTCCCTGAGCCTTGAGCCACAGGTCACCTCATCACCATCACAGACTGTGCTATCACAGCAGGCAGTTAGCGTTCTCATTTACATGGCCTCTGTCAAGGACGAATGAGGCAGTGTGGTGCAGGCCACTCTCCCGGATTACTTTGAATCCCTTTCTTGGGTAACTGGAGGAGATGTGGGACCTTAATGGCTAAGGTCAGGTCATGCATCTTTAGCACATTTTAGGAAAATGGAAAATAGAGCAACTCATAAGAGAGAAAATTAAGAACAGTGGGTAAGCTGCTTAGAAACAGACTGCTGGCATATCTTGCTGTCTATGTATCTGTCTATAGACCATTTTGAGACTGATGAGCTTGTACTTTTTGTGACAATATAGTTTCCAATCCTGGAGAAATCTCTAGTTAAATAACACAAAGAAGTAGTAAAGGTGTTCTGAGGCACTGTGAGAATTCTGAGAGAGTTCTGAGAGTTCTGAGACATTCTTTGAGAATGACTCTCTAGATTATACAACACACATGCATATGTGTGCATATATAAACAAGTTAACACACACAACAAAAGAAAAGAAATACAGTATTTTGGCTTCATAGATTTGCTAAGTCCGGCAGAAGAAACTAAGAGCTTGAGTTCAAATATATTGAGAAGCAGTATTCAATAACTAGAGAAGGTATGTAGCACTAATTATTTTTAATGAGTTACTGTACAGAACTACAACAACTAAATGGAGTTCAGTATACTCTGAGGGCTAATTGGCTTAATTCTTCTATCATGCTAACAGTAGCTTCTGTTCTGTTTGGAAAACATATGCTGGGATCTAGATCAATGAATCAATAAGAACATATTGACCATCTAAGGGGTGTCCTGCAAAAAAACCCTCTGTTTACAGTAAATGTTTCTGACTACATGCATGTTCAGATGTCAAAAAGGCCTGGTTTCCCACATCCATGCTAAAATACATATTTAATATAATTTTCAGACTTTTCAGTTCATAGGGAAAATATCTGAGACTTTGAGATTCTTTCCTCAAGTAAAAACTGATCATGACATTTACTTCTTGAAAAATTCTTTATAAATATACTATTAAAATAGATGAGCAAAAGTGCATCTTGCTGGATTTTATTTAAAAAAAAATAAGATTTAGCAGATATAACCTTTAACTGTGTAGTACTAGTGCTGGAAAAAGGAAAGTTAGCACTATAGAATAAAAGACCAAATCCTTAAACATCAAATAGGGGAGTCTACAGGTATCCCGAGAGTCTTGTAGAAGGGCTATTTTTATAATAATCATAACAGACTTTATTACTACAGAAGATAAAATTGGTTTATGCTAGCATCTAAGGAGCTGAGATAAATAACAGCATTCTATCTAGATTAGTGGCCTCAGAGCTCTCTTCGTTCAATTGGTAAGCATATACAAGTGAAGAAACTGAGGCCTACGAAGGGTGGGCCTTCAACAAAAGTATGATACCAGACACTTCTTTAAAAAATTAATTATACCTTGGTTTCTGGATATTAGGAATAGGATTACAAATGGACTGTGTATCCCCTGATCGAGGAATCTCATAAAGTTTGCAATGTAGGTAAATTGTCATCCAGGACTGCACACTCAAATAAGGATATATTTGGGTAAGAGGCATTGGAGAAGAAAGGAATTCTCTAGCTCAGATTCATTCTGTGGTTGATGACAGGTTTTGATTTCTTACCACCCGGGGTATGACCTCACAAAATGGCAGCTGGTTTCTCCCAAGGAACTGACCAGAGAGAGCAGCATTCCCAAGATGGGAACCTCAATCTTTTCATTAACTTATTTTTACTAGAAGTGACATTCCTCTGCTTTCCCATGTTATCTTCATCAGAAGCAGATTACTAGGTGCAGCTAATACTCAGGGGAAAAGATGACACAAAATCAGAACTCTGAAAAGGAAGAGATCATTTGGGGTCATTTCAGATGTCTACCACTGTTATGAGCAAAATCCATGCAGGTTTCAAACTCAGGCTCCACTCTTTGCCGGTATGAACTGTAAAAGCACAATTTACTGCATTCAAGGATAGTAAACCTGGAGACAGGCAGTTATTTGTTTGTCTGACTGGTTGTCTGACTGGTTGGTTGGTTGGCTGGTTGGTTGGTTGGTTGGCTAGTTGATTGGTTGGTTGGTTGGTTGGTTGGTTGGTTGGTTGGTTGGTTGGTTGGTTGGTTGGTTGGTTGGTTGGTTGGCTGGCTGGTTGGTTGGTTGATTTGTTGGTTGGTTGGTTGGTTGGTTGGTTGGTTGGTTGGTTGGTTGGTTGGTTGGTTGGTTGGTTGATTGGTTTGGGGAGCCACACCAGGTTCAGGCTGTGCCTAGGCTTTACTCTTGGATCTGTCCTCAGAGATCACTCCTGACAGGGTTTATGAGACCATATGTGCTGCTGGGGATCCAATCAGACTGGCAACATGCAAGGAAAGTGCCCTAGATGCAATACCATCATTCTGGCTGTAATGGAGTATTTTTTAAGATTGTGGGTCTCTGGATGTGCTTAACAATAGGTCATTCTTCTATATACCTGAGTGGGTTAAACTTTCATTTCTCTGGTAGAAAAGAGATGCAACATAGAGATTATGAAAGGGATTAGGCTTCTGGTAGCTATTCAGCTGAATAATAAATTACACAAGACATTAATGTCTTCTACCTAGTTTCGCTGCCACCAAAAGTGAAAAGTGGAATTTGGTTTCTATGTATGCTTAAATTATGACAAGTATATATCTCCAATTGTCTTACATCTTTAAAGCAGTAGCTCAGATCTGTCCATCATGTAGGATTGACTGTATATATCATAAATTGAATGACTATTCCCTGAGTTTTGACATAGAAGGGAAATAATTTTGCATTAAATTGTTTCTCTGGTTTGAAAATATACTCTTTTTTAATATTGATGAAATTTAAATACATCATATTGAATAAAAATTAAAACATCATCCCAAATCAATAGTTAATTGAAATTATTTCTCTTGCTCAGTAACATTTCATATGGCAGTGATTCAAGGAATAGGGTAAAGAAATAAAAAAGTTGTTTAAAATAGATCTTTTCCAAAAGCATTTTAGATTGGGAAAGACAGACCCGGATGAAGCTATGTTTTAGGCAGTGAGTATGGAAAATAAATTTAACAGTAAAATATATGAGCACATGCAATGATGACAAGTCTAGAGAAACTAAAAGTAGCAATGTCAGGCCTCCAAGGATAGAACATCACTATAAGCTTTATATGAGGAAAGACTTTAGTTTAACACTTCTTACTGTTCATAACTTTTCATTACAAAAATATTAATCAGTCTCAGGTACGCATATGCATTAACCTTTGGATGTTGTCTAAGGGTTAAGATCCCCAACTATATACCACCAACTTATTCCCTTTCCTTTTCTTTCTTTTTTAATGGTCTTTGGCCACACATGGCTATGTTCAAGGAATACTCCGGATTCTGTGCTCAGGGACCACTTCTGCAGGCTATGGGATTCTAGGGATTGAAACCAAGTCAGTCATGCAAGTCAAGTTCCTTTTCTGCTGTATTATTTCTCTAGCCACACCATGATCTTATTTATCCTGATGATTGCTTGTCAGATCATCCTTTCTGTTTTAATTTACAGTCTTCATTTAAGCTCCTAAAATTATTCACAAAATATTTATTTGAAGTGTTTTGATCTTTCCTCAATTCCACCATCTTCTTACCAATCACACTGATATCTTCTATACTATGGGTCTCAGAGATGACTGAAAAGCTGGAACATATTCTTTGCATTTAAGGAGTCCAGGTTTGACTTCTGTAAAGTTACATGGTTCAGTAAAGCTAGAAATGTTGGGGGGGGAGGATCACCATTAACTTGTCCATACCTATAACTGTGTAGCTAAAACAAACTAGAGAGGGGGAAAACATGTGCATTTTAGCTTCACAATAAATTTGCTCTGGGGCGGAGGCGATAGCCCAGCGGGTAGGGGCGTTTGCCTTGCACGCGGCCGGCCTGTGCCGGCCTGGGTTCGATCCCGGCATCCCATATGGTCCCCTGAGCATCGCCAGGAGTGATTCCTGAGTGCAGAGCCAGGAGTAACCCCTGAGCATTGCCGGGTGTGGCCCAAAAAGCAAAATAAATAAATAAATAAATAAATAAATTTGCTCTATCTCTTAACATTGCCGACTCCCCACCCTCGCCCCATTCTAGTTTCAGGCACTTTGAATATATAGATTTCACTACATATAGTTAGCACACAGCAAACAACTTCTTTTTACTCTTCAAGTTTTAATTTGAACATCACCACCTGAAGAGAAATTCCTGATCTTAAAAATACACTGGCTCTAGTCCCCCCATTCAGTCTCTTAAACAATAACTGCTTATTTATCTTTATTGCTTAATTGCAACTGGTAATGATATATTTACTTGTCATTCAATCATTTAGCTTCGACTCTAGACTATAAGTTCCACCAAGACCTAAGATTATGATTGTTAAACACCTATATCCTAGAACTGACTAGAACACAGTAGGTACCCAATGAATACTTATTGAATGAGCAGATAAGCACAGTAACATACTGACCTTATCTTTTAGCCCACACTGGGCCCTGACTACGTATCTCCAGAGTTACTTTCCACTTGTTTCTTTGTTATTCTCTAAGTGTAGAGATTCCAAATGGAAACATGGGCACACTTTGTTTCAGTAACATAACTGGCATTAGTAGCTGATAGAGACACCTCTGTTGCCATTGGCAACAATTAAATTAGCTACATAAAACCAACATAAGAAGAGTAGAATCCATTCAATGAAATTCAGTCTTTCAACAACATAATACTGACCTGTGTGACTGCGCTTTTTAGTACACGAGCAAATGGTGAACATTGTCCTGCCCCAGACAGGGCATTAACACAGCGCCTGACTCCTGCTTCCATTGTTCCTTAAAAGGGTTGCCTAATTAATTGATTTTATTGAATCTCTACCAAGATACATTTGTTCCTTGGTAAGCTAATGAAAAAAGCAGAGGAGCTACTTTTGTAAAATGCATAAAAGGGATTGTGGAGGTCCTGTTTTATGCCACACATCATTGTAAATAAAAGTCTAGTTGACATGATTATTGACTGCTTAATGCCAAGAGATAGACATAAGTATGTTTTGTAGATCTTTATGTGTAGAAAACTGCTCTTTATCTGAAGCAGCAGTGCCCACTCATCCCCCTCTATATTTTTCCACTCTCTTCTAGAGGTACTGAGAGCATGCACTTTATAGAAGCAAAGAGTCAGTATACTAAGTGCACTTCTAGAAAGGTAGGTCTGTCTATGGATTAGGGTGACACACATTGGTATAACTCAACACAACTAACAAGCATTGCTTGGTACCTTACCTCAACTGCAGCTTGCAGATAATCATCTTGTGCACATTTATAAGGGCTATTTTGCACACAAGAAAATTGAGACTCCGGGAGCAAAGATGAGCTTGATTTTACATACCAGACTAATACTCTTCAAATCATTCCTAGGCTAAGATGTTAAGTATAGCTAAGTAGGCTAGGCAAGGAACCAGAAAGTCCTAAGCTAAAGCAAAAGATACAGAAATGGAAATAAAGGGCAGGGGATGGACTTGGAGACAATTTTCAGAATTGTAGGAACTATAATTGATTTAAGATAGAGTGGGGGTAAATTTGCTTCAGACATACATAAGTAGATTATGATGAACATCCCCAAAATGAGAAGAAAAATCACATTTAGATAAGTGGAAAGAGGAGAAGGAGAGAGATACAGTGACATATTCAAGGACAGCTGGACGTAGGCTGGTTCTGGGTTGGTGTATATGTAAGCAAGGTTGGAGACTAGGAGTATAGCTCACAAAAAAAAGTATCAATAAAGAGTCAAAAAATTAAAATGCTTTCAATATTTATCAAAAAATGTGGGCTTCAAAGAGTGGTTATTTTTTTCACTTTTGGTTACAGACTCTACAATAACTGTAACATAAAATATCCACAAAAATTTTCACCCATATTTCCCACATGGTTAGCAATTTAGATTCGCTTTATTTTGCAGGACAGTCTCCTGAATATACCAGAATAAATTTGCAGATATAATAACCCTTTGAAGCCTAATATTTTAAATATTTAAGTATCGTCTAAAATTATGTTACAGCAACATGATATAGCGAACAACTGAGGATATTTACACTGATATAACTCTAAGAGAGATAGCATAATAAAATGGTGGCATAGCAATTTCTAGTACTAGTATCTTCCCCAGAAACTTCAACTTGAACAATTATCTACAAACCAAAATACTTTTCACAAAAGCCAGTCCCAGGTAAGCAACAAAGAGAAGTATAAAAATAAGAGAAATTTAAAAGAATAGAAAACATATTCACACTATCCCAACACACCTCTCCTAAGCACCATCACCCATAGAGTCAGCCTCTGTAGGGAAGAAGAATAAAATGATATCCACATATTTGTGAACTTTCAAGATTTTCTTTTGTTATTGATTTCTAGTTTCACACTATTGTAGTCACATATGATACTTGAAATACTTCAACCTTATTAAATTTTCTATGACTTGCTTCATGAACATACTCAACAGTTAAAGGAAAAAGCGTTCCTTCTCAGATCAGGAAAAAAATAAAAATAACCATTTTCCACCAATCCTATTCAACAGTAAAAAAGCATTCAAATAAAAATGAAGAAATAAGTTTGTCTCTGTTTTAAAATGTGACTACATATACACCAAATCTCAAACTCTCTACAGGATGAGCCATTGAACTGATTCAACATCTTCAGTAAGGTTTCTGGATACAATTTAATACACAAGTCATTTGCATTTCCATACAATACTAATAAAGCATTTAAAAAAGCAATAATCTACTTTGTTTACAATAGCATCAAAAATAATAAAAGAATTATAAAGAAATAGAAATAAGTAGAAATAAATGATAAAAAATAAATATTGTTAAAGTGTCTATACAACCCAAATCAAGCAATATAGATCAGTGCATTCTCTGTCAAAAATTAATACACTTTTTATAGAAATACTATCCTAAAATTCATATGTAAATCAACATTACTTTATTTAATAATATAATAGCCTCTTTTGAAAAATACTGCTGAGAAAGTTGGACATAGTCATGCAGATAAATAAAACTGGAGCCCTCTCTATACTGCTCACAAAAACTAACACAAAACAAATTAAAGATATACATGGAAGATTTACATGTAAGCCAAATAAGATAAAACGTAAAGCAAAATCTCATTTAACTGGTGCTAACATTAATATTTTGGATAAGACACCAAAGATAAACAGCAAAACCAAAAATAAGCAAAGAAGACTGCATCATATTTAAAAGATTCTGGGAAGTACAGTAAACCAACAATTAAAAGGCAACCAAAAATAGGAAAGAATATTTATGAATCATAAATGCACATTTTTTAAAAGTAGGTTTTCAACAAGTACATGAAATTATGATTATGGACAGTGTTGCCAATCTCCAGGAAAGGAAAATCTAAACCATAATATGATTGCACCTATACAAATTGAACTTACAGAAAAAGTGGGAGAGGGGATGGGGGTAGGGGTGAGAGAGGTCCCTGAAGCAATGGTGGAAAGAAGCTGGCACTCTGGTAGAGACGTGGCATTGGTCACATAAAACACTACCATTAATAGTATTGGAGCCTGAGTGATAGTTCAGCAGGCAGGGCATTTGCCTAGCATGCGGCTGAGCCGAGTTCAATACCTGGCATCCCATATGGTCCCCCAAGCACCGCCAGGAGTAATTCCTGAGTGCACAGCCAGCAGTGATCCCTGAGCATTGCCAAATGTGACCCAAAAAGCAATAAATAAATAAATAAATGGATGAATGAATAAATAAATAAATAAATAGTATTGAAAATCATAGTGCTTCAAAAAAACTAATTCAATAAATAAATATTATTTTTGTAAAGAGGAAAATTATTAGCAGGCATTTGAGAAAAGAAAACACCAGTGAACTGTTTGTGGAAGTGTGAATTAGCAAAACCACTTGGAAAACAGTATAACATTTCCTTTAAATTTTTAAAAACAGCAGTGGGGAGCAAAGAGTTAGTACACAAATTAGATGCTTGGCTTGCAGGCACTTGATCGAGATTTGATCCCCCCAGCACCCCATATGGTTCCTTGAATACCACTGGAGTGAGTCCTTAGCAGAAAGCCAGAAGTAAGCCCTAAGCACTGAAAATGTGGCCCTAAATAAATAAATAATTAATTAAAATAGGGGTCTGAGAGATTGTACAGCAGATAAGGTTCTTGCCCTGCAAGCATCTCACCTGGATTCTGATCCCTGGAACCCTGATCCACACAAGTCCCATAAGCACAGAGCCAGGTATAAGCCCAGAGTGTAGTCAGGTGTGGTCAACTGCCCACACATGTCAAAAAAAATAGAAAAGACTATCAGCTGATCCATAAACTATGTTTCTGGGTATATAATCTATAAACAGTGTAATCACCATCTCAGAAAACTGACCGCATGCTCATGTTCGTTTCAGCATCATTTTTAAAAAGCAAAACATGGAAACAGCCACACAGATACTGATTGAATAAAATAAAATGGAGTGAGTGAGTGTGTGTATGTGTGTGTGTGTGTGTAGACCTGTCTAAGACAACATAGATGAACTTGTGTCACATTATGCTTAATGAATAAGTCAGAAAGAGGCAAGTAAAATACTGTATTTTTTACTCTATATATGTGGGATCTAGAAAAGTCAAAAACTCTGAGATAAGCACCGCAGAGAATGCACACAAGCCTCTCAGCTAGAATCTGACTCCCAGTGAGCATGTGAAGCAGCACTGCAATTACAGAAGTGTGAGCACCAAGACCGAATGCACAAGCACTGCAGCCTGATGTGGGACTCCTAACTAGTGTGCACCACAACCCAGCTGGTTCTTTATGGCAGGTCCTTTATCTTCTCTCTCTCTCTCTCTCTCTCTCTCTCTCTCTCTCTCTCTCTCTCTCTCTCTCTTTTCTCTCTTTCTTGCTTCCCTTTCTTACACATTGTGAATTGTAATATATTCTAGAACATGATTGGTTCCACTAGTTTGGTGTACCGTGTGGCCGCAAGCAGCCGTGTGACTCGGGAAGAGCCAGAGCATTCCCCAGTGAATCTGAGTCTCGGCATGATGGCCAAGTGCCCTGAGGAAGTTGGTGGACAGGGCCACCAGGCATCTGGGATGGGTCAGAGAGGGGAATAGGGACCACAGCTCCATCTCCACGAACGCCTGATGACTTCTGCCTCTGAGAGCCGTCTACCTGGGCTGGAACTCGGCTGCTCTGCTGAGCTGGTCTTGAGATCAGCACCTCTCTTGGGTGAGTTCTAATGAGCTGTAGGGTCCAGACCACGAAAACGGCGGCTATTATGGTAAGCGAGTCTCATTGGGCTGCTTCCGAGGCCCTACAGAGGTGCCCACTCCCAAAACCCATCTTGATTCCTGGGAGCCTCATGGTCAGCTGAGCTGTGGGAGAGCTGGATGGCAGCTCTCCCCGTGCATCTGAGCCTCTGCATGATGGCCGATCGCTCTGAGGCAGTTTGTGGGCTGGGCCACCAGGCCTCCGGGATGGTTCAGAGAGGGGAATGGGGACCCCAGCTCCATCGACACGAAAGCCTGGTGACTTCCACCTCTGAGAGCCACTGATAAAGGTTTTATTAGTAGTGAGTGAGCAGGCTGTGAGATAACTTGATACTAAGTAGAAAAAGCAATAATTCATGACAGTGTTATGGGAAATGTAAAGGTAGATGACTTTGCAACTAGTAAGGAAGTTAGTGGAAGGAGTGTTCTTGCTATCCCAGTCTGCAGAGTCTACATTCCCAGTCTGCATTCTAGTTATTTGTTTCCTTTTGCTCTGCCTCCCATCTTCACATTTTCAACAGCCATGCCGTAAACACATTGAATTGTAAACAAATGAAATCTTTCTGGTGAATAAAACTGATATACTAAGAGGAAGGGTTAGAGAGCAAAATTTTGTAAACCATGTAGTTATGGCAATGGAATCATGTTATCTGCTCCTGCCAAGAAAAGCAATGAAGACAAAATTAGCTGCTGATGCGGAATGAAGAGTCAGGGCTCTGAAAATTCAACACAGTTTGAGAGGAGGCAGAGAGAAAGAATCAAAGTGACATCGTTGAAAGATGGAGTTTAGACCCAAAGAATGGAACACTGGAGTTTAAGACAGGAATATAGCATTTCTAGGCAATAGCAATGTCTATAATTGGCCTGAGAAGTTCCTTGCAACCAAAGAGAAAAAACTAAACTCTTTGTGACCAATAGAAAAAATTGAAAAGACAGAGCAATATGTATTGGACATTTTCAAAGAGGCACTGAACCAGGTTCCTGATAGTTTCAACTCTTAAAACTCTTACAAAACCATGAGTACTACAGTTTTCCCAGTTTAAAAGCTGAGAAGCTGAAAATTATAAGAGGCTAATCTGCTTCAAATGACAAAGTCAGGATTTAAATCCAAACTCCCGGATTCTAGGAGCAGAATCTTTAAAAACTATAATAATGTCAAAAATGCTCTGATCATTGAAAAATATCCATTATAGGGAAATTTCAAGCACTTGTAATTTTTCTGTTAATATATGTGTTTTTATAATCACAGTTTTCACCCCAAATATTTTATTAAAGTTAGCATATGAATACTAAATATAAATAGCTCATTGAAGAATATGCAAGATGGCCCAAATTGCTTATAGCACTGATATTTTTTTAAGTTGCAAAGTTTCAATTTTATAATTGTTCAAGAAAACTGTATATATATAGAGAAATCATAATTTTTTATGATACAGAGGTATCAGAATAACTGACCATGTTCCATAGGAAGAATAAGATTAAGACCTTGATATTAAGTGTTGGAATGGCTGATCTTAGTCCAAGATACCAAACCACAAATTATGCACAAAGGATTTTCACTATTTTGGAAAATAACCTAACAAATCATTTGTATAAAAGAAAATAAAAGCAAAATAATGGTTTGCATACATTATTTTTTATATTCCTTCACATTAGTCAAAATATAAGAATCCTGAATGATTGAGATTGTTAAAATGTTAGTCATATTTTATGCTGTAACCATGTTCTGTTTACTAGAATGGCACTTTTCTTCATGAAATGTCCTTTTCTCCTTCACAGATTCTGATAAAACGCAGAGCCACAGAAATTCTGATGCATAAAGATTTTTACTGAATATTCTCCTCAAAGTTCTTCTAGTTTTGCATTACCACTTTCGCATTACCACATTTCTAATATTCTAGTAACTCTATATTTCTTTTGAAAGTAATATTGAGGCTTTTGAAATAATCAGTCTAGATTTGCCAAGTTAGAACACAGAGTAGTTTCCACTATAGAGAAACATCAAGTAACCAAGAAAGCTCATTCCAGTGTGTGCCAAATGTCACAGAATACTGAATAAGTTACTACATTATGAGAGGAGAGAGAGAGAGAGAGAGAGAGAGAGAGAGAGAGAATCAGAGACAGAGAGAGGAGAAGGCAGAGAAAGAAAAGAATAAAGTTAACCATATCTAAATGCTTTTTTCTTTTGAGGAAGCTTCTTGATAAGGTAAAAGAAGTAATGACAAAAACTAAGGTTTTATTACTTCTCAATGCTAAAATAATTGACCAGTTCAGAACTTGCAGTCTCTAATAACCAAATTAATTTCAGACACTATATAAATATGCCCAAATGAGTGGTTGCAATTCTTACACACTGATATTCAAGTACCAAATTAATATAAATATTGGTATTATATAAGATTTTATACTTGAATTTTATTTACAAGATATCTTGTAGATACGGGGAATGGCACACGTATATAAACACATTTAATAGATGGTTCTAATACTACTGAACCTAATTTTCTAAACAACTCTAATCCCCGCAGTTTTAAAGAAATTATAATGACTGATGAAATCTCAGGACCAGAGAACGATTTTCTGGTTTACAACCCGAAGCTGTCTTAGAGCAGCACCTAGTGGTTTCAAGGATTCTTCAAATAAAAACTGAAGGAGCAGGAAGATGCAGATTTTAAAAACGCTTCCTATTAAAATCTTTAAGACATTTAGGATTATATACCCAGTATGCTTTCTCAAACAAACCATCAAAAATTGAGTTTAATTTCCATTTGGTTCAAGTCTTATCAAAAATACTGACTTTAATTAATCTGTTGATTCAGTATCATTTTAAAAATACATCTATTTGGATGCAAAAGAAGGCATACATATTTTGCCTGGACATAATTGACACCAAACTGATTCTATTAAAAGCCACTTTTAAAGAGAAGCTAAAAAATTTTTCAAGGAACATATACAGCTGTTATCAAAGAAATAGTAAGGTTTTTAAAAAAATGAACAAACCCATGAGGTTAATTTGAACCAAAATATTATTTCAAAATCTTTAGAAATTACTGTATTTGTTTAGGTACCTTGCAGGAAGACTCACAAATAACCTTACAATTCTGAGGGGGAAAACACCTATTTCTTCTCAGAATCGTAGGTGAGTTTAAAATTATTTTCCTCTTTTTTTTATGTCTGTTATGTGTGATATTGAAATTCCTTCACCTCTTCCAATAATATAAGCCTAAATGAGGAAATTCTGCTGCTACCATTTGCAGTGTCTGTGGAGGTCTTAAAGATCACAATCTTCAAATTGATTCAAGAAATATTGACATTTATACCATTCCCAGTCGTGTTATAATCATTGTCACCGGCATGAATTTGTGAGGGTTTTATTTTATGTCCTTGTCAAAAATCTCTGTAGCAAAAATGAGAACAAAAAAGTGTAATGCTTTATGTGCTCGCTGAGAGATGATAATAACCCCGGCTTCTCTGACCTCCTCAGTGTTTCAAAATTTAGTGGCTGGTTAGTTCTCCTCATTCCTTTTGCAGCCTCAGCAGCTTGAGAAGCCAAATCACCAACCAATCAAAATGCACAATATAAAAATGGTTCCAAGCTTCTCCCCACTCAAAGCTGGGCTTCTAGCATATATTTTGCTGCTACCCCTACCCATGAGGAGTTGGTTAAGCACATAGCGAAACCTTTCTTCATGACACTTGAATTATAATAGACAGCAAATAGCACCAGACCTGATGTCAAAACATGAAAATTTTCAAGGTGTTTCATAAACTGAACTGATGATAAAACCAGAGGTTTTTCTGAAAGCAAGTACATTACACATTAAATATCACAAAATCGCTTCATCCAGTGCCCTACAACATGTAGCGCCATACAGTGCCCTAGGTGTAGCCCAACCAAAAGTATTCTGAGCTCTAAGTTTACCGCCTGGTAATTTGTTACCTTATTTCTTGTTACAATGCCAAGGTCAAAAATAGGGATTTATCATTCACATAAACCAAGCAACCACATGGAGGCTGGACTTTATTTTAGCATTCACAGCTGGATGGCATAACCCACACCCTGGAGGAATTCTGACTAGAATACTGTATACTTACTTGGCATTCTCCTATTATGTTTACCAACAGCAAAAGAAGCTTTTGTATGAAGGTCATTCTACAACCCAGTACTTTTGGTCAATGTTCTTTGCTTCTTACCCAAATCCATTCATCCAGAGACATTCTTTCAACACTGGCATAGCCCAATTTCCAGACTGAAAAAAAATCAGGAAACATATCTGTTAGTACAGAAGGAAATAAATAGTCCATAAAAACAACTTCAGGAAGTATTAAAAAGGGTAGTAATTTTTACCATTAATTATTATGTTAAGTTGGTTGAGTTTTCTACTACCTAACTATATAACCAAGATTTGTTTTCCAAATTTAATTATACTATAGGTGCCATATATCCTGAAGCCACCTATTTGGCTTCTATTTTCTGTCTAAGATGTATCTGCTCTTATATCCATGCATTTAGGTAAATAATTTATTGTGACGATGTATGAAAGCATTTGATTGTAATATGTCTATTAACAATGTATTTTAGCCCTATTTGCAAAATTTTGAGATAGCATTTCCCCTAACATTTATACCTACACCAGCATGACGTTTGTTTAGGAATAAGATTAAGTCCTCATACACTCTCATACAATACGTATATCCTTAAAGAACTAAGACCATTTCAAAACCCCCAATGAGTTTTGCATTCTGCCATGAGAGAAGCCTCAGTACAATAGCCAAAGAAACAGCAAATGGTCCTAAAAACATCTTCGGGATTCATACTCTCTAGGCAACACATTCTAAAATGTAGGATTTCATCAGTTCTGAATTGAAAAGATTGATCTGCTTGTCATGTTGAATAGACTCTAAAAAGCAGTTTAAGCAACAATTGACCCTGAGCACAGTACCAGCAAGTCTTCTGGGCATCAGGCTGAAGGCAGCTCTAGATTTCTGAGATAACTGAAATTGTCTCTGCTGTGAAAAACAGCTAAGCAGCTCACAACAGACTGGAATGCTCAAGAGGATTTTCATAATGACAGTTAAAGAAATAAGATTTACTGGAAGCTGCATTTACACAGTACGAATGAGTCTTTCTTCACAATTCCTTACGTTTAAAAAAAATCAATTCTATCCTCTTTTCATAATTTCATTCACTTTCTATTTTTTCCCCCTTTGAATGCCAGTCAGTGGATTTAAACCATACTACAAAGGGCAACTATGAAATTTTGTTTGTTGTGATTTATTTACTTCACAACTGACTTATAAATTTTGCCAACTATTTCACCCTCTACTTATCAAAATGTATGTGCTAGAATTCACATGCTTTAGGCGCAGATAAAGTATAGACATGAGATTCATCGAAGGATAACAGGTATAACAATACCAAGTAAAAATGATCTAGATGAAGAATGCTCCATGTAAGCTATGGAAAAACTGTGACCTGAATACCATAACAGTGTCAGAATACTGGGCCTGAATGATAGTATGGCAGCTAAGTGCTTGCACACCGTCGACTGGGGTTCAATCCCCAATACCCCAAATTGTTCACCAAGACTATCAGGACTGATTCCTGAATGCAGAGCTAAGAGTGTCCTACGCATTGCTGAGCATGGCCCAAACCATCCCCACTTAAAAATGCTACACATTGCTGCATTCCTTTATACTAATAACCTAAGAATCGTCTTTGTCTGGTCTTTGACAAGTTTCTTCTTCAATCTATTTTTAGTACCTTATGTAGAAACACTAGTTCTCCAAATTAGCAGGTTATTTTTTACAAGGCTGTGCATCATACATCCCTTTTGTACTGGCGCACATCCAAACCTGTAATAAGTCTTTGCTCTGGATACCCTCAGCTTCTTTGATTCCTCAGACAGGGTTTCAAGTTTAAATACCTGACAAAGAGTTAAGTTGCCAGGACACAGTTGTTAATAAGTCAAAAATAAGAGGGGCAAAGGCAGAGTTTCAGTTCATTCCAGTGGAGCTGCAGCTCATATTTGTAGCTTCTAGTTTGCTGGCAATCTGCCCTTCCTCATTGTTCCCCATAGACACCAAACCTCAACATTAGGTGTAGAGCAAACAACCTTATAGAGTCCATGAAGCCAGTCTCATAATTGGACAGTTCCTCAAAACAAAAACTTGCATATTAAAAATATTTGTAGAGCCAGGAAGACAGCTCGAGTGGCTGAGAAGACACCTATCATGTGTGAGACACTCTCCTGCCCCCAAAGCACCACTGGCATGCCATGTTTGTCACCAATGACTACCATGTCTTGTCCCTATACATATCTATCATTTATATATCCATGTAAGCACACTTATAGTAGATGCATAAACATACATTTATATATATTCATATACATATAAATATATGTACATTTGATTATTTAAATTCTAACCACACACAAGGTTTGAAGTAACAGATATTTGAAAAGCCAGATCTAGCTAATAAGTATTTGTTGTTGCATCATTGAAGTCTGTAGGCAGTTCAAGATGTCGCTCTGTCTCACGTTCATTGATTTAAAGAAAGCCTTTGATTCTGTGGAGACCGAAGCAGTCATCGAAGCCCTAGCCAAACAGGGCGTTCAAACCTAATACATCAAGATCCTTCGTGAGCTGTATTATGGATTAACCACCAGGATCTCACCATTCTACAAGGAAGTGATCACTGATGTCAAAAGAGGGGTTCAGAAGGGTGAGAGCATTTCACCAAAACTCTTCAGTGCCACCCTCGAGAACATCATGCAACAATTAGAATGGGAAGGAATGGGAGTGAAGATAGATGGTCGGCAACTACACCACCTCCGCTTCCCTGATATCATTCTAATAACACCAAACATTAGCCAAGCAGCACAAATGCTGCTGACTTTGACCGAGAATGTGGAAAGATAGGTCTACAGCTGAATCTCAACAAAACTACGTTCATGAGAAATGAACTAGTTCCAGAAGTCCCACTCAATCTCAATGGAACAGACATTTCTGAATGCAGCAGCTATGTGTACCTAGTTCGAGAAGTCAACATGATGAACGACCTAAAACCTGAGCTGCACAGGAGGAAAAAAGTGGCATGGAATGCCTTCAAAGGCATCAAAGAAATAGCTAAAAAGGACAAAGAACCTCCGGCTCTGGGCACATCTCTTTGATGCCACCATTCTCTCTGCAATAACATACGCCTCAGAGACCTGGGCCCTATTCGGGTCTCCCAAAGAGGAATCTAAAGAGCTGTACTTGGAATATCACGCCTCACTCAAGTGAGAGAAGGAATTGGAGTTCTGACCTGCATCGATGATCCAGAGTCAGGGACATTGTCTCGTTTGCCAAAGCATCGAAAATCAGATGGAGCGATAGCCCAGCGGGTAGGGCGTTTGCCTTGCATGCGGCTGGCCCATGCCAGCTCGGGTTCGATCCCCAGCATCCCATATGGTCCCCGAGCACCGCCAGGAGTGGTTCCTGACTGCGGAGCCAGGAGTAACCCCTGAGCATCACTGGGTGTGACCCTAAAAGCAAAAAAAAAAAAATCAGCTAGGCTGGACATGTAATGCGATTTGGAGACAACCACTGAACTAGAGCCATTACAGACTGCATCCCACGGGATGTCAAAAAAGCATGTGGCCGCCCACCTACAAAATGGTCAGACTTCTTTGTCAAGATCCTGAATGAACAGTTTGAGGCTCTTCATATACCTGAACAAAGCAGATGCTATTGAGCTACACTGGCACGTGATCAGGACAAATGGAAATGTTATTAGCGCCTGCTCGAGCAAATTGATGAATAACAGTATGTCAAGTGATCAAGTGATATTATAACATCATTAAATTTCTTAAAGTATATTTTTTATTCAGGTCTCCAAGACCAACTTTTCTTGTATTAACTTTGAAACAGGAGGCACATAAGACCCATGATCCAAGGGATGGAGACCTAATACTAGAACATTTTTATGACAAAGAGGTTAGGGGGAATGTCTAAACACAGAATGCAAATAAACACTTCCAAGAATAATGGTTGTCCAAGAGAAGGACAACTAGAGATTCATTTAACAAGAAAAATACAGTCATAGCAGCACTATTCACAATAGCCAGAACCTGGAAACAACCAGTATGCCCGAGAACTGATGACTGGATAAAGAAACTGTGGTACATCTACACAATGGAATACTATGAAGCTGTTAGGAAAAATGAAGTTATGAAATTTGCCTATAAATGGATGGACATGGAAAGGATCATGTTGAGTGAAATTAGTCAGAAGGGAAGAGAGAGACATAGAATGACTGCATTTATTTTCATGACATAAATATATTAGGTGATCTTACCAAAAGTGGAAATTACCACAAACGTGTGGGAGTCAGAGGTTAGGTAAGATAGAGAAGGAAACATGTGTTAATAAATGTCAAAATGGCTGATACCAACACAGAACTGAGCATTAAATACAGGCAAAAAAATGCACATGATGGCTTCTAAGTGTATGTAGTGCAACCCACAATGTGTAAGAGAAGGAAAAGAGAGAGAGGGAGAGAGAAAAGAGATAAAGAACCTGCCATTTAGGCAGACTATGGGAGGGGGAGGGAATTGAGGACATTGGTGTTGGGAAATGGGCACTAGTGGAGGGCGGGGTGCTGGAACACTATGTGACCAAAACCTTCAAACCTGAACAACGTTGTAATTGTATATCTTACGGTGGTATAATAAAATGTTTAAAAAAAAATACGAGTACGGCCAGAGATGCAAATAAGCATTAGAGGGTTTCTTCTGCCTGTGTGTGGTCCTTGGTTTGATCTCTCATAACACTAGAAAAAATAAAGAAAAATTATAGTTAGTGACTTAGTTATCTAATGTAACTTGTTTCATTGCCTTATAGAGTGAATAGTTGGTGATATTAGAAGCAAAATGTCAAATTTACTGCTAATCTGTAAATGTTACTGAAAATATGCAAGGATACAAATATATTCAATGAGACTCTTTGGATATGAACAAGTGTTATTTTTCTTTTGGAGTAATGCAGACTGATCACTTTCATAAGAATCAGAAACATTTGGTTTTTAGTTTCTGCCAAAAGGCAATAACTTGCCACCAAATCACAGTTGTGTTTCAACTTTGACTAACAGGAACCACTACTGTGGAACAAGCCTGGTAAAATCCCAGAACTAAAAGTTCTGAAATAATCTTCATAATCTGATAATGATAATCTGATAATAACACCAAGCATTAGCTAAGGGGCACAAATGCTGGCTGACTTCCACCGAGAATGTGGAAAGATAGGTCTACAGCTGAATCTAAAGAAAACTATGTTCATGAAAAATGGACTAGTTCCAGAGGCCCCATTCACTTTCAATGGAACAAACATCTCTGAATGCAGCAGTTTTGTGTACATAGGTTGAAAAATCAACATGATGAACGACCTAAAACCTGAGCTGCGCAGGAGGAAGAGAGCGGCATGGAATGCCTTCAAGAGCATAGAAGAAATAGCGAAAAGACAAAGAACCTCCGGCTCCAGGCACATCTCTTCAACTCCATCATTCTCCCTGCATTAACATACTCCTTAGAGACCTGGACCCCAGGAAAGCAGGATGAGAATGCTATTCAGGTCTCCCAAAGAGGAATCGAAAGAGCTATGCTTGGAATATCATGCCTCACTCAAGTGAAAGAAGGAATCCAGAGTTCTGACATCCATCTCTGTTCCAGAGTCAGAGACGCTGTGTCGTTTACCAAGCCATCGAAAATCAGATGGGCTGGACACATAATGTGATTTGGAGACAACTGCTGGACTAGAGCCATTACCGTCTGGATCCCACGGGATCTCAAAAGATCATGTGGCCACCCACCTACAAGATGGTCAGACTTCTTTGTCAAGACCTGAACGAAAGGTTTGAGGCTCTTTATATTCCTGACACACCAGATGCCATTGGGCTACACTGGCATGTGATAGGATCAAATGGAAATGTTACTGGTGCCCGCTCGAGCAAATCGATGAATAACGGGATGTCAAGTGATCAAGTGAATCTGATAATGATTCTTTTGAATAGAATACCGGAGGACTGACACTTAGGGAACTGTTTCCTAAATTTAGTAGCAAATGCTTTGTAATTGTTTCGTACTTTAATTTACAAAACTAAATTTGCAAATCTTAAGTTTTATATAAATTCAACAGAAGAAATTTTACTGAAAATGGCTTCAGTCCTGATAAATTTTGTTTTAGTGATGAGAAGTCTATTATTTTGATTAGTCTATGCCAAAAGTAAATTGATTTTTTTCTTTTTTGGGTCACACCTGGCGATGCTCAGGGGTTACTCCTGGCTCTGCACTCAGGAATTACTCCTGGCGGTGCTCGGGGACCATATGGGATGCCGGGGATCGAACCTGGACAGCACAGGCCGGCTGATTGCAAGGCAAATGCCCTACCCGCTGGGCTGTAACTCCGGCCCATAAATTGATTTAGACATATTTCAGAGGGGAAAGCCCTCTTCCCAAATTTAATTTTTCCTTTTTGCTTGGTATACTTCATATTATATCATAGATGAGATTTATTTTAGAATGCATCTAATTCTCAAGCATGCAGATTACTGTCTTTCAAAGATATTTCCATCCAATTCCTGTGAATTATATTATCACAAATCCTTTGGGAATTCCACTACAAAATTACTATACTACAATCTACAATGCAGCTATTATCCTGATTTAAAGGTAAATACAGTAATCAAAGTTTACTTGTGGCATTAATACTCTTAACAATATTTCAACTGTGTCTCTATTTGGACCAATTGTCTTAGAATTATGCATAGTATAGCCACACTAAAGTGAGTTTTATATTCCACTTTCTCTATTAGTCTATTTTATAATAAATATAACTTTCTGACATTTCTGTAATAATAAATGCTTTACCTAGAAACGTACTTTATTCATTTTCAAACTAGACCATTGTTCATTCTTACATTGCTTCATATAGCTTCGCATTATTAAATTATGGCATTCTTCCCTAAAATACTTAGCATTTATGTTGCAAATGTTCAGATTGTTCTTTTTAAGAAAAGAAATTACTCTTCGATGTCAGTCAACAACAAAAGTACAAATACAAAAATCTATTAAAAGTGAAGAGAAAGAAGAGGTGATATTATTAAATATAAAGAAGAAATGTGAATAATTATCCAGTCATTTTGATCTGAGGGCATTACATATCCAAATATCATAAAACTAGGAAACATAGCGACTATTATTTTCCAACAGTCTCAAGTTTCTTACCATCAACTTTATTTTCATTAACTGGATAACTTATATATTAAATGCCTGCATTAGAAGGATTAAACTTTTGTATTTATGTTTAGTACCTATCCCCACCAAAGGGAATAATTGAAGATCTTTTTCCACAAGGATGAGGGGTAACCCTTACTTTACTGCTTTCCAATTATGTATGCTTTCAGGGATAATTCATATAAGCTCTACTAGGAGATGGAATTCTGGGAATTCACTGTTCCACAAAGCAGTTCTAAAGGAATATCTCTTCAGTTTAGAAGACAGCATCTTTGCTGGGTTTGGACACCACGGCTTAAAATCTTTGCAGATCCTTTTATTAAGGTGCTAACTATGCTTGATTAAATTAGCACATCTATTCTCAAAAAATAACTGGAGAACAGTCTGAAAAAAGTTCCAATGCTAAAAAACTAAAACAATATAAAATAACAATATACTTAAGACTTTGTAGAATGCAGTTAAATAGAATACATATTCAATTCTTATATTCAATTCTATAAGTTCTTGCTAAATTTAGAGAAACAAAATATAATACACCTCTTAATTTCCTCTGTAATTAGAAATATATTTCTAATTGCTAGTAGAGAGGTTTCCTGCTGTGATTATACAAAAAAGAGAAAGGTTACTATAGAGAACAAAATATAAATGTGGAAAAGGAGCAGTGAAGAAATTATGATGCTGAAGAAATCAAATTTAGAGTTATTAAGGAAGGTCTAAGCCAGAGACATACAAGGGTTAAGTATTTGCTTTGCATGTGGCCAGCCTTGGTTCTATCTTCAGTGTCTCATATGCTTCTCCAAGCAGCATCATGAATGCATGAGTACAGAGCCAGAAGTAAGTCCAGAAAACCAACAAGTATGATCTACGTGTCCAAAAACAGAGAAAAAGTTGTTCAATAATGAAAATTCTGCAACTACATTAAAACAGATTAATAGAAAAGCACAATAGAGATTTCTAGGAATACAGAAAGATACAAGTAAAGACATGGTAAAGGAGGTTAAGATATCATAGCATAAACTCAGTCTATTTATTTTCTGATCATCTAACAATTTAATCCAGATACTCTGGTTGGTATCTTTTCTCTACACAAAATTTAAATCTGTAGGGTCATTTGATCTTAGAGTCTCACTACCTCTAAAAGTCTTTTCATCCAGTCAAAATAAGAGAGAATCTGGGAAAAAAGTAGCCACTTCTGGGGCCAGAGGGATAGCACAGGGGGTAGGGCGTTTGCCTTGCACATGTCCGACCCGGGTTCAATCTCCGGCATCCCATATGGTCCCCAAGCACCGCCAGGAGTAATTCCTGAGCAAAGAGCCAGGAGTAAACCCTGAGCATAGCTGGATGTGACCCCCCAAAAAAAGTAGCCACTTCTCAAGCACCATGGATTAGACCACACTTACCCCACTTCTACCTGTATGCCACTGGTAACTCTGAACTACTTGGTCATACCTGAATTTAAGAAGACACTGAAAAATGCAGCCCCTACCTAGGCTATCACTTCTGGATGACAGCTACAGGCTCATGCATTTTAATGGGCTTCTCTCTATCTCTGTCACACGAAACCTGCCAAGAAGATACAGAAGATGATATGTTCATCTTATCCAGTCACCCAAAAAGGAAAAGTTTCTTAAAGGTGCTACAATAGACTGCTACATACAGAGCTAGGGAAAGTTCGAAGGCAGATAATGAAACAATCAAAGCAGTAGCTTAAAAAAATAAAACGGCAGCAGTTCCCAGCAAGACTGCAGGTAAAATAAATATTTTTTTCAGAAAGAGAGGAACTCAGGCAGAGGATACAGATAACTCTGGGAGAATTTAAGACGTGTTCCTAAGAAACAAAGTTGCTACATGATTTAAAGGGAAGGCTGGAAATGGAAAGGAAGCAGAAAAAAGAGGGAAGGACATTCAAGAAAATGTTGAACATTCAACCTTACATGATAGGGGAAACCCTAAAAACAGGTAAAGCAATTTTAGAAAGAGGATGCATCCAGGATACCAGTTGCTCTACATTGGTGCTGTCTAACCAGAGTGGTCACAGAGGCAAGATGAAAAAGACCAGATCATGACAGGCCCCTTTTCCTGACTCTAACCACTGTGCATTTTTTTTCCTGGCTTACTCTACGATCTAGAAGAGGCCAATGAACTATTTTGCGACATGGTAAATCTATTCTTTTTACCCAGCTACACAATCGATATCAATCGCCACAGCCAAATTGATCTGACTGCACCTCACATCAATTCTTAGAAGCCTGAAAGGAATGGATTGGCAATACTGTAGACTGGCCTTTCACACCCTCACACATGCCCTTATTCTGCCTCAGAAGTGATTAAGCCAGAGGAAGAGATATCCAAGGTTGCCTTTCTGTCCATTTTTCAAATTCTAATATCACATTTATTTGTTTAGTTTCCATAACTGCTTAAGTAATTTTGATGTGAAAATTAATCATTGATTTGTTTCCATTTTTTAAGTAAAGCAAGTAATATTGAAGCATCTTCTACATACAAGGCCAAATCTTTTGTAAAGTTTGCTAGCAAGAAGACACAGTAATGGGGAAAGAAGAGAAGCTTATCAATAAACAATCACTCCGCAATTCCGATAAACCCTTTTTCAATCCTATAGAGGGAAGAATGCATTATTAAGCATGTCTTCTAAGCTAGGTACTGCTCTAATGCAGTTATATTGTTTGCATCTCAGACTAGCATTGCGTTAACATAATGATTTTTAAGAAACTTATAATAATCTTCTCAAAGTGGTATTATACTAAGTGAAATGGTTGTAATTAAAATTTACTTGTGAGGGTGCTTGAGAGATATTACAGAGTTAAATTGCTTGCCTCGCACATAGCCAACCTGGTCAGAGCCCCAGAAGCACATACTGTTCTCAGAGCACTTCCAGAAGTGAACTAATCACAGAGCTAGGAGGAAGCCCTGAGTACCACCAGGTGTGACCCCAAGCATGCCTCCCCTCCACCACACACACAAACACATACACACAGGTGCATACACACACACACACAACCTTTGGTATCATCTGTATTTTAAGGCATTTAAACATTTTAACTATAGAAATTTTCCTATAGAATGATTAAAGCTTCCATGTAAAGATAACAAATTCCTGCTATCATATGACCAACATTCTCAACCAGCTTCTGCACTCCTTTAATTCTAGCACAGAGAATCAATTAGCTCCATAGTTAAAACAAATAAACATCTTTCCTGGGCATGTAGTCATAGTAAGGTAGCATTAAATGATTATTTTTAGCCCTAAATATAGTGAAGGATAAGAAAGTAAATTCCATTTTATTCCTGATTCATCAGTCCTGTCTTGAATATGCCAATATACTAAGATGAATTCTTGACAAGTCAAAAAAAAACTACAGCCAGCTGCTACAAAAACAAATGTGCAGTGAGGCTCAGGCCTATCTCTAGCCTATAAGGACATTTCCCTACACATGTCTGCGGACAAACTAGACTCCAAGAATATAGCCAAGCCCAACAAGATGACTTCTACAACGACTGGACAAACACCATAGTAGCTCTAAGAGCAACGCTAGTGAGTAGTGCACATGTCCTCCACATGCAGATATTCTGGATAAATACCAGTCAAGACTGGTGAGACAGTACGGCCCCCTGACTGCCCATCCACAGGAGTTTAGGCAAAGAGGCTCTTATCTAAAGTCAATTGAGACAAATTTTAAGGGAAAGCTGAATAAAGACAAGGTTTGAGGCAGAGACAAAGGGCAATGAAGCCTGTGTTGTTTTCATCTAGCAGCATAGCAGAGCCAGAAAGAATTTTAAAAGCTGGCTACAGAGCAAAAACATATTTTTACTTTGCAAGCTGAAATATCTACAGGCTGGGAAAGATCAGGGAAAATAAAAGAATATTGTTATTGCAAGGGCACCACAGAGAGAAGCATCATTTCAGAATCACCCCTGAAACAAATAACAGAACCAGCTCAATTGGCTTCTCTATCAGCCTTGGCTTTGCGCCCTCCCCAGCACACACTCAGGGTCAAGTAGCAGATCATTTCTTTTCTGAAATTCACTAAAATGTGGGCCCTTTCTTTTATACTGCACTTCCCCAACACCATAGAATAAGCCACGATGGAGTGTTTTAATTCCCTATCTTCCTTGGAAAATCATGCTAATAAGACAGTCAGTGGAAAGTGTAGCTGCCCAGTAAGAGGCAATAATCTTTTCTGAGTGCTGCTGTGGAAAATAGGAACAAATATCTTGACCTTGAAAGTTCTAGTCTTAGCGTAAGTGCAAGAACAATGCCTCAAATATTCATTTAGATGAATGCTTACCAGACTTGGCCTTATAATTTTGAACTACCTACATTTCAATTTTCCTAGTTATGCTCAGAAACTATGGTTTGTGATGAAAAGCAAGAGGATACTGTTGCCATGGCAGCAGAAAACATTTTTTTCTTTCTCAAAAATAGTATGTCAGACACCAGTGGGAAAAAATAATGCTAACTGCACTTGGAGAGAAAATTAAATTTAAATACAAGTTCTCGCAATTTTATCAAGTGCCATTTTATATATTTTCCCATCTTAATGTGTAAGAATGCCTTCCAATGGGTTTACCAGTTAAAGTACAAGTTACTTTTCTCTCCTTTGAGCAAGTTGTCTGAAATGCAGAATACTTCATTTAAAATCCATGAGTGAAAGAGTACAGATTTAAAATCAAATAAAATGATATTCAAAGTAAGTTTCAAAAACTGCCTTAGCTTAATAAAGCTTTTTTAAAAATGACAAACAAGCAATACAAACAACAAAACAATGACTGTTATCCTTTTGAATTTCTTTGCTTGTCATTCAAATGGGATATTACCCTTTTCAGGTCTGACTGAATAACTCAAACTAATGTACCAACCTATGCTGCTTACATTCCCTAATGCATTTCATTTCGGTGATATTACTTTTTCAGTTATGACATTGGCTTCCTGAAAAATAAAATCCCTAAAAATTTCCTGCATTCAATGAGCTGTTGACATTTTTTAATAAGAGAACACAGCACTAATGCTTCTGTCTTAATTCTGCGAATTACTTTCCCACCAAGTTCTGTGGAGCCCCTATGCCATAGACAAGCAATCCATTAGAACCACAGTCACCTCTCCAGCTGTTGTTAAAGCTCCTGCATTTTCCATTTCCAGAGCATTTTTTTTCTCTTATGTACTAAGATGTATGTCAGTGTCAGGTCTTTAGAGGAGCAGGCGATCTTTTTTACTGCATATTCAAAACAATGTTCTTACCACTTGTTTCTACTCTATAACAGACATTCAAATTCAGAAACGTTCATTTTGTTCAGGCGGATGCCCTTGAGAAAATCAACTCAAGACATGTTCTCATGTAATTATCACTTGTAAAGTATTATATGCAAATTTGCTTATGCAAAATATTTCTATTTACATTGTTTATTCCTCCTACTGCTTTAACTTCTCAAAGTATTCATTGATATTTATTTACAAACTAATCTACCAGCAGCTTTTACCCTAAAGTCAGTTTATTCTGAGAATATCTCCCATTTAAATTCCTCATATTGAACAAAAATTAACAAAAGGATAACTGTATTACAGGAACCAATTATATTAATCTCCCTGGAAGAAATGAAAGGCACAATTATTATATCACAGTTTGGCTATGAGGAAAATTTTCTATGTAGTAAATATTTTTTTTCTCTATCACATCACAGCATATCTCTTTCATTTCTTTGTATCATAACCAAAAAGGGTTAAGATGTACAGAAAAAAATAGACCGGCCTTTGGAAATTATACTTATTAGATCTAAAACATACCAGGAATCTATATAGTTTTCCTTTCCCCTGCTCCTATCACCACCAAAATAAAGCAATGTTTTGGTTGTCTGAGGAATAGTCACAGTAAAAAGGAAATCTGTTAATTTGAACCAAATTATAACATGAGGCAATGAGATGAAATCAAGGATAACACCCTTGTGGAGCATGGAGCTTTCTTCAAATGATACAAGGATTCCTAGGGGTAATACAGACAATTTCTCAAAAGATCATCCTATCTTTCAAAAGTCACTTTCTGCACTGATGGCAATTGTATTTTCAAGTGTGATTAAAATATTGTGCGTTAGCCAGGCTCTAAAAGCAACATAGGCTCCAAGCCATTCCATCTTTGGCCTTATCTGTGAAAGCTGTCAATATACATGCCAAAAATTGGGCAAATAGTTAGAAACAAAGGACTCTTGTAGCCTCCTCCTATTAATCTCTTCCCAATACTGCATTGATTAATTCTAATGTCTCATAGCATCTTAGTGAATACACTAGGTTGAATTGAATACCATTTACTACTAAGGAGAATTTAATATCTTGAAAAGAATTATTTCTTCAGGACTTCTAAGGGATAAAAATAAACTATCAGGGGGCGGAGCGATAGTCTAGCAGGTAAGGCATTTTCCTTGCACGCTGCTGGCCCATGCCTGCCCGGGTTCTATCCCCGGCATTCCATATGGTCCCCCAAGCACTACCAGGAGTAATTCCTGAGTGCAGAGCCAGGAGAAACCCCTGAGCATTATCGGGTATAACCCAAAAAAGCAATAAATGAATGAATGAATGAATGAATGAATGAATGAATGGAAAGAAAGAAAGAAACAAACAAACAAACAAAGACAGACAGACAGACAGACAGACAGAAAGAAAGTTAGATAGATAGATAGATAGATAGATAGATAGATAGATAGATAGATAGATAGATAGATAGATAGATAGATAGATAGATAGATAGATAGATAGATAGATAGATAGATGATCAGGTCAGAGAGGTAGCACAATGTGTATGGCACTTTCCTTACATGCAGCTGACTAGGGTTCAATACTCAACATCCCATATTGCATGCTGGTCATTGCCTACAGTAACCCCTATGTGCAGAGTCAGGAAAAGTACCCTGATATCACTGGGTGTGGCCCAAAAACCAAAAGGAAAAAAAAGTAAGTATATATTATCAAGAATAAATTTCCAGGAAAATCAGTCATGTAGAAAATAATTAAATGACATTAATAAATAATTAAATAATAATGAATAATTAATAACTAAATGAATTTTATGGAGTTAAAAATGGATTACCACAAAGTCCCACTGGCACAATCTTCACCTATAACTACTTCTATGACATGAAAGTGTTTATATAGGACAGTAGCAAATCAGTTTAGTTTCAAATTAACCATTTTCTCAATTGCTCACAATGAGTTAGATATGCATGTCATGAACAAAACAGGAGACTGAAGCAGGAAAATAAAGTCCTAAGATTTGAATCTCCAGTCACGTGTCTCTTTCCACAATGCTTTCACATACCTCATTTTCACCTTTCAGTGAAAAAAAATAATAATTACATGATACAAGCCAATGAGTCAATAGTACTGTAGACTCCATAGATCAACAGGTAAAATGTGATCATCTATAAACTAACTCAGATAAACTAGTATTATTATTAACTTGACAAGGCTTAACTGTGATTTCATCCTCTTCTCAATTGTTCTAATTAGTACTATGAAATTTAACTTTGTACATACAGAGTTCAGTCATACTTCAAGAAAGCAACAGCAGATAAGCTGTCATTTAAAACATATTTTATACATTTTTCTTAGAGCTGTGCAAAATGTTTACATTGATAATTTCTTCCTCATTTTCACCATTAAATTACTGTCCTTTTATTATATGTGTATATATACATATATATTTACATGTATAATGAAAGGTCACTTTATAAATTTATTTCTGGAGTATATACATATATATTTTGGAGTATATGTATGTATATATATCACATATATATTATAAATTCATAACCAGAACATCTTATGTAGGGGTAACATCACTTGATCACTTGATCACTTGAATCGCGTTATTCATCAATTTGCTCGAGCGGGCGCCAGTAACATTTCCATTGGACCCTATCACATGCCAGTACAGCCCAATAGCATCTGGTTGATTGAGGAATATGAAGAGCCTCAAACCATTCCTTCAGGGTCTTAACAAGGAAGTCTGACCATCTTGTAGGTGGGCGGCCACGTGATCTTTTGACATCCCGTGGGATCCAGTCAGTATCAGCTCTAGTCCAGTGGTCGTCTCCAAATTGCATTACATGTCCAGCCCATCTGATTTTCGATGCCTTGGCAAAGGAGACAGCGTCCCTGATTCTGGAATAGCGATGGAGGTCAGAACTCCGGATTCCTTCTCTCACTTGAGTGAGGCGTGAAATTCCAAACAAAGCTCTTTCCATTCCTCTTTGGGAGACCCGAATAGCATTCTCATCCTGCTTTCATAGGGCCCAGGTCTCTGAGGCCTATGTTAATGCAGGGCAAAAGGTGGAGTCAAAGAGATGTGCCCGGAGCCAGAGGTTCTTTGTCCTTTTAGCTATTTCTTCGATGCCTTTGAAGGCATTCCATGCTGGTCTCTTCCTCCTGCGCAGCTCAGGTTTTAGGTCGTTCATCATGTTGACTTCTCGACCTAGGTACACATAACTGCTGCATTCAGAGATGTTTGTTCTCTGAATAAACATATTCAGAGAACATATACATATATAATGTATATATGTATACATTACATATATAGTGATAACATATATATATAATGAAAGGTCACTTTATGCATTTATTTCTGGAGTATAAATATGTATATATATTCTGGAGTATATATATGCATATATATTACATGTATATTATAAATGTGTAACTCAGAACACCTTATATAGGGGGCAACCTCTCCCATTTAAATGTCTAGTGTATAGTAGTTCTGTCTGTACTCCAGAAATAAATGAAACTCTACAAAACCCATAGACCTAAAGATATAAAATAAGAGACTTTGCAGAGAAATAGATTCCAACAGTAAGAAAAGAAAGTAAACAGTTCTGACAAGAAGAATCTGAAGTGATTAATTAGATGTGTCACTATAGCGCTGTGATTTACTAAACAGTGGTTGAACTTCACAAAGTCAAGGTAAATACAAACAAAGCCTTAAATTGTTGATATTTTTATAACAGTCCATGGTAGTTAGAGTAACACATAAACCCAAACAACTCAGTAGCTCAATATAAGAGAATTTTATTTCTCACCCTCCGTAAATCACAGATGTTCTCGGTCAGTGAACAGCCTTTCTTTTGTGGTGATTTAGGGATCAGGTTCCTTCCTTCATACAGATGCATGCGGGAGAGGTTCTCTGGGTCAGAACTAGAAATAATCCAAATTACTTGCAAATATAGTGACACCTAACAGTAACAAAGTATGGGAAATAAAGTCTAGCTCTAAACCCAAACTATAAATTACTAAACATATGCATTGTCAATATGTGAAACTTATTTCAAATGTGTTTTGCTGATCTGAAAGATGCAAGCAATTTTCTGGCGACTAAATCAAGAAACATCTCGGAAAAAATTCAAATAAAACTAGAATCTGCCGAGAAGAAGCATTTTGCTACAGACTCTAGACAGTTAGCCCCAAATTTTTGCCAAATGTAAAAGTTACCCCTTCTCCCAGCTGGGCGTTTATAACATTCCATTGCTTGCTTCCATTACCCTTTATACCTGGTACTGTATTCAGCATAATTCATCTTGTAGGTGGGCAGCCACGTGATCTTTTGACATCTCGTGGGATCCAGTGGGTAAAGGCTCTAGTCCTGCGGTCATCTCCAAATCGCATTACATGTGCAGCCCATCTGATTTTCGATGCCTTGGCAAACGAGACAGCATCCCTGATTCTGGAATAGCGTAATTCATCTCTTTTAGCAAATTCTAGCAATGTTGTTAGATATGTCAATAGTTAATCAAAGTGAAAAACTATGATTCCCCCAACAATTAAGCCCCGAGGTCACTACAACAATCTCTTTTCTGCTGTCCATGACTTACAGACCCTGCCAGCTTAATAGAGATGCTCTTTGCTCTGGCTCTTGTGCTCTTAGTAATTAATAGAAGTTTAATGCCTCAACAAGGTCCTAAGCTGATTACTGCAGTCTTATCTTCTAGCGTCCAGATATCTGTTTACTTCAGCTGAACAAAATACTTAGACTCCTCTGAAGGACCTGGGCCAGGGTCTGCGGTAGACCCATACAAGTATTAGGAAACAGGATACAACAGCATAACACTGGGCCATAGTCATGATTCCCTTTGGAGGTTGGTAGGCCCTGGCATTCTGACATGACCCTACTGGCATAAAACAGCAAACATACTCTTGTGACCTAGTTTTTGTAACTCATTGGTCACATGTTACTTATGTGTAGGCATCACAATATCAAATTCCAGCATCTGTTAGGTAGGAATAAGAAGTATGACTCTGGCCATTGAGGACCAGGAAGTCACTGACTTTTGAATGTAACTGAGATATTTGATCGTGCTAATCACCTGTGCAATATAGAATGCTGAGCATGTCACACCCAAGGTAGTGTAAGACACATACAAGACAATTCTCCATAACAATGGCATCTATTGACTCCTAGCTCTTTACAGCTGTAACCTTAAAGAGAGAATTAGGCTGAAGTAGAGCATTCAGTGTACAAAGACAGAAGAAAATGTCACTTTGCTGAAGGAGGGTTAGACTTTCTGCCTAAAATGTGCCATCTGGCTTCACTGAATCCACAATGCTTAGTTCTACAGATATGAAAATGTCAAGTTTTCCATATCCCAAACTTAACTAATCTTAGTCCTTATTGGGAAAGGATTGGTCTGAACTATTGTTGCACTTTTTATCTCAACATTTTCTCAAGTAGCACAAAAAATTAGTATAACTGTGAATGAGAAGGATCCTGGCTTCTTGATTGCTCTGTTGAAGAAATACTGCAACTCACTCCAGATTCCTGGACTCCCTACTGCTTGAGGTAATAAACCCCTATTTGGTCAAGTTTGATATTTTATAGTTGATAATCCTACTGATAATGTGCCAGTAGCACAAGTGACAAGCAGTATCACAAGTGACAAGCATGCATAAATCATCTTATCCTTCACAGACTGATTCCACTCTATTCAAATTGCTCTGCCCTGGACTCCAAATCTCTGCAATAGGGTTGGCACTAATCTGACAATTCTCCTGCCTGCTCCTTCATCCCATAAATAACACTGTATGTGTAGCTGCAGCAGATCCTTTGTTCCTAATACAATGCCCCACACAGAATAGTTCATCTATGCATGTTAGCTGAAGATGAAAAACAAAGAATCAGAAACAGCCCAGGCCAAAGAATCAGATAATTATGCACCATCCCTTTTCTGTGAGTTCAACTGTATTAACTTAAGAAACAAATATTTTTGGACATGATTTTAGTCAGTACAAGCAGGCTATCTATTAGTGACTGCTAATAAAAGAAATATATATAGGAGTTGAGGATACAGCTCAAACAGCTAGTTAGTGCAGTGTTTGCATACAGGAGGCTCAGATTCAGTCCCAGCCCAGATTCAGTCCCTTTAGCACTGCTGAAAGCAACCCCTGAGCAGCCCCCAAGCAAGGTACCAGGAGCAGTCCTGGGGCCATTCATCATACAGACTAAACAAAGCAAAAAGCAAAGGACCTTTCAAAATTATAAAACAATATGAAGAGTATTATTGTGGTTGTCCTTATTGTAAAAATTCTACGTAGCATGAAATTAGAGTGACATTAAATAATAGTAATTTAGAAAGTATTGCATTTATATAATTCCACATTATTACCATATTATTTTCAATGTTAAGACATGACCATAAGAAAATAAAGGAGGCAGAAATAAATGCCCACTACTTATTGTGCCACAATGGGCTATTTATTTTATAATTAACTTATCAGTATTGGTAGTTGTATAGCTTTTCACATGATTGCTTGATCCTAATAAAAGAAAAACTGTTATCTTAACTTTCCCAAGGAAAATATTAGACAGCTAATTTTTTTTACGATTTTCCTTATTAATTTATTTTATTCTGAAAATCACTGATATTTTTAAACCCAATAAGTAGTTTATGTGGCAAAATCTCACACTAGTGGGCTTGAAATTTCAAAATCGATCTACAAGGAAAGGGGCTACCCATTTATATGAAATCCCTTTTGATTTGTCTAAATTCCCAATATGTAGGATAGCATTCTCCAAGACAAATCATACCACTTACATTTTTCATCATATTACATAATGAACTGAAGACAATAGGAAAAATATGTGAGCAGCGTACAAATTCCAAGTCTTCAAACTTGAAAGAGACTACCAATGTATTTGTGGTTCTCTAAAGCTGTCACACAGGTTGTAGAAAACGATGCTTACAGATGCGTCTATCTTTTCTTATAGAGAAGTGTTGTAATGGGAAGCCTCCCTTGAAATAGCTAGCCTCCCTAGATGTTGACTACATACGCCGGTGTCACCATTCCTTTCAAAAGAGTAAAGGCCTGGTGAGAAAGCCAAGTCACTTCAGAAAATTTCCTTAGTATCCAAAGTATTTTCAACAACATACACATCATTCCTGACTTAGAATATATTAAATGTTTTTCAGTCACAGTATAATTTTTATGTCCTGTACAAAGGAAACCATCTGCCACCTTAAGGAACTTTAATAATTTTAGAACTGAGGAAACAAAATTTGGACAAGTGAAACACAAATAAACATACTTGAGGGAAAAGATTTCAAACAAGAAAAAAAGTGAACTTTATTTCTTCTGTACACATAAACACCAAGTCTCCATACTTAATAGAATGTAATAACAAGAGAAAAGACTGAATTGCTTGAATCTAATTTGGAATACTATTGGTTATTTTCTTATTTAATATATGTGTGTATATCATTATATAAATATCATGATTATAATATAATAACATAATAATCATAATAAGTATAATATAACATAACATAATATAACATAACATAATATAATATAAATTATGATCTACCCTAATTCTCTATTTATAAGTTGGGCAGGTAAAACAAGTAAAGATTGTTAATTATAGCCTAATGACTTGTTACATGGCAAAATAAACACATTATATATGTAATTTTATTATCAAAACAAGAGAAAATAATATATTCATAACTTATGACTAATAATATTTGCCCCACTGATAGAACTTTACAAGAAAAAATTCAACCCCATCAAAAAATGAGGTGAAGAAATGAACAGAAACTTTCTTTTTTTTTTTATAGTGATTCTCTGTAGTAAGTTAGATGTTTATTTAAAGTCACTTGATCACTTTTTTTTTTTTTTTTTTTGCTTTTTGGGTCACACCCGGCAATGCTCAGGGGTCACTCCTGGCTCTGCACTCAGGAATCACTCCTGGCGGTGCTCGGGGGACCATATGGGATGCCGGGGACCCAACCCGGGCCGGCACAGGCTGGCCGTGTGCAAGGCAAACGCCCTACCCGCTGGGCTATCGCTCCGGCCCCGAACAGAAACTTTCTTAAAGAAGAAATTCAAGTGGCACAAAGACACATAAAAAATGCTTTCTCTTTAATCACCAGGGTGATTCAAATCAAAATAGCAATTAGATATCTTCTCACACCACAGAGATTGGAACACATTCAAAAGAGCAGGAACAACCAGTGCTGGCATGGATGAGAGGGAAAAGGGACTCTCATTCACTGTTGGTGGGAATATCTACTGATCCAGCCTTTTTGGAAAACAATATGGATCATTCCTCCAAAAACTAGAAATTGAGCTCCCATTTGACCCAGCAATACCACTCCTGAGAATATACCCTTGGCTCCCAAAAACACAGAGCAGAAACACCATCTGCACTACTATATTCATTGCAACTCTATTCACAATAGTCAGAAACTAGAAACAACCTGAGTGCCTGAGAACAGAGGACTGGCTAAAGAAACTATGGTAAATCTACACAATGGTAGATTATGTAGCTGTTAGGAAAGATAAAGTCATGAAATTTGCCTACATATGGAATGACATGGAGATGATCATGCTGAGTGAAGTTAGTCAGAAGGGAAAGGACAGACATAAAAGAATGACTGCATTCACCTGTGGGCTATAAAAAAAACATATTATGAGACTAATATCCAAGGCTAGGCAAAACACAGTCCATGAGAAACTGTCAAGGGTTGGAATCTACCACAAGCGTGGGCGCAGAGGTTAGGCAAGAGAGCAAAAGGATCAGTCTGCCAAAGGTAATGCTAAACTAGAACTGAGTAATGAAAGTAGATAAGGGATATGCATAATAACCCCTCAATATATGTATTGCAAACTGCAATGTGCAAGAGAGAGAGAGAGAGTGAGAGAGAAAGAAAAAGAGAGGAAAAGTGCCTGCCATAGAGGCAGGCAGGGTGGGGTGGGAGAGGGAATGGGAACGTTGGTGATGGGAAATGTGCACTGGTGGGGTGATAGTTGCTGCAACATTGTATGACTAAAATGCAATCATGAAGAGGTTTGTAATTGTCTATCCCATGGTAGCATGGCTGGGTCAAATGGGAGTTCAATTTCTAGTCTTTGGAGGAATGTCTGGAAGAGAGAGACCCATCCAAGCCAGACTCAGCTAATTTGCAACCCTGGAAGAGATCCAGACCCATCCACTTCAGACCCACAGCTGTGCTGCTCAGCCGGCCCCATGTGGAAGAAACCCATGGAGCTGCCCTCCCAGTAAGGGGCTCCTCCAGTCCCTGGCCGAGTCCAACATTTCTCCAAGGGTTTGCTCTCATGGGCGGGGGAGGACCATGCTGGCCAGACTCAGAGTGGAGTTTTGGGCCCTGCCCTTTTCTCCGCCTCCATGCCAGTTGCCCCGGAAGAGAGAGAGAGACCCACCCACGCCAGATCCACAGCTCCCTTGGCGCATGACCGCCATTCTTAGAGAATGCTGATTTTAGAATAAGGTCCTTCCCAAGATCTTTCACATTTATACGTTGTACACAGTTCTATACAGGTTCTCACTGATGCCAGTAAGCTTAACAAGAAGTCAGAACAAACCACACATCATGCATTTTCATTTCAGTCATTCTCAACATCCAGACTCCATACTTCCTCAGAGCTCCATCCAAGAGAAAACCTGATCTTCCCCCTTTAAGTTGCATCAGTAAATGCTATGGATGAGAGCCTTCTACTGAGACTATACCACCTACATGGCAAAGCCTGGCAAGCTACCCTTGTTTTATTTACTTGTTATGCCAAAAACTAGTAACAATTATGGACCTCAGTTCCAGGACCTGAAGAATGGTTTCGGGCTCCTACTTGTCCCTGGAGCAAGCAGATGCCCTTGGGTTACACTTACTTGTGACAGGACTAATGGAGATATTACTAGTGCCCACTCGAGCAAATCAATGAACAATGGGAAGACAGTGATGCAGTGATATAGTGATGCCATGGTAATCTTTTCCCCATATTTTAAAACAGTGAATTGGTATTAGTTTTAGAGTTATTTGTATGTTTCAACAAAAAATATGTGATTCAAAGGTTTATAAGCTGTTCTTAAGCTAATACCAGTTACGAGTTATAATAACAGAGCAGAATTAAAGATATGCATGGAACAATGTATAATTTGAACAAATCTAGTCCTTTATTAATGACACTACATATATTTCCCAAAAGGAAACAAGATACACACATGTACATGCATAGTGGAGGAAGAAGAAAAGCTAAGTACTGGCAGAAGGCATATAGTTTGCCCAAAAGTTAACCATAAGGAAACAACTCTGTTTTGTGAACTAGTGTGAAAGTATAATAATTTTCAGAGATATTTCTTTTCTTGATCACTTGTATCACTCTTGTCTTCCCATTGTTCATAGATTTGCTCGTGGGGCCGGAGCAATAGCCAGCAGGTAGGGAGTTTGCCTTGCAGGCAGCCGACCATGCTGGCCCGGGTTCGATCCCCCGGCATTCCATATGGTCCCCGAGCACCGCCAGGAGTAATTCCTGAGTGCAGAGCCAGGAGAAACCCCTGAGCTTTGCCGGGTGTGACCCAAAAAGCAAAAAAAAAAAAAATAGATTTGCTCGAGCGGGCACCAGTAACATCTCCATATGTCCTGTCACGTGCTAGTGTAGCCCAAAGGGATCTGCTCGCCTCCAGGAACATGAAGAGCCTCAAACCATCCCTTCAGGTCATGGGAATGAGGTATATAATTGTTACTGTTTTTTGGCATATCAAATACAACACGGGTAGCTTGCCAGGCTCTGCTGTGTGGGTGATATACTCAGGAGTAGGCTCTCATCTCGTGCATTTACTGATGAACCCCCCTGGCCCATAAGATAAGTATCCTTTCTTGGACACTTTAAAGAGCTTAAATTGTTGTGTACAGTGGTACAAGATAAAACAAAAGAGGTGCAGGGGCCGGAGTGATAGTCCAGCAGGTAGGGCACTTGCCTCACATGCGGCTGGACCCAGGTTCGATCCCCGGCATCCCATATGGTCCCGGAGCACCGCCAGGAGTAATTCCTGAGTACAAAACCAGGAGTAACCCCTGAGCATTGCTGGGTGTAACCCAAAAAGCAAAAAAAAAAAAAAAGAGGTGCAGTCAGATTCTTGACTAGGTACACTGGGAAATCATGCTGGATACCTGGTCACTTAATTAATCAAACTTAAGGCCTAATCATTAATCTCATCTCAGCACCTGTAGGAAGCACTTGAAATGATTATAATGTGTAGAAACCTTCCCTGGCGGTGCATGGGACGGAGCCTGGCAAAGCATGGAGACAGCAATCCTTACTTTTTATTTTTTTTAAATTGTGGGCCAACCCCAGCTGTGCTCAGGGCTTACTCCTGGCTCTATGCTCAGGGATCACTCCTGGCGAGGCTCAAGGGATTAAAGATACATTGGGTTCATGAAAGGCCAAAGCCCTACTCACGTTCCTATCACTCTGGTCATATAAAATCCTCTCCCAGGGGCCGGAGGCGATAGCCCAGGAGCGTTTGCCTTGCAAGGGCGGCCCATGCCAGCTCGGGTTCGATCCCGGCATCCCATATGGTCCCCGAGCACCACCAGGAGTAATTCCTGAGTGCAGAGCCAGGAGAAAGCCGAGTGTGACCCAAAAAAGCAAAAAAAAAAAAAAATCCTCTCCTGATCCCTCGTGTCCTTATCCTCGCCCCGGAGAGAAACGGGAAAGTGCTGCACATCCTTGCGCTAAACGCTAGCCGGGCAGGATTCTAAGCGGAATCCTTTATTGGCCCGTCAGTTCACAGCTTAGCCAACTTCCTGTAGCGCCGGTCATTCTCACTTCCTCACGAGCTGCTCTGCAACCTCTCCAGACGAGGACCGTGCCCACGGTTATTCCCACATCCTGCAATGACCAGCTCTTCCCCACTTGCAGGGTCCTTCGAGGAAAGGAAGTTGAAAGGCTGTAGAGGGATGTGGGGTAGGCCATCTTCATCATCCAGTCCAGTAAGACCTGGAGGTTAAGATACTCAGGTCACCGCATGCTGTGCCCACGCGATCCCACAATCCTGGACAGCCCCTCGCTGTTCAATCCAGCCCTAGGAGAGCTGGAACAACTTCGTGCCTTTCAGAGGAATTCCTGTATTTGTTTTTTGGCTGTGCTGTTTTTGGGTGATGCCAGCAATTGAACCCAGAGAGGTAGCTATCTCTGAGCTACGGCTCAGCCCCCCAAAAGAACTTTCTAGAGTTTGTTCTCAGAAGGTTCTTACAGACAATGGAAGCATATATTTAACCATTAGGCAAGCCCCAGACATAGGAAATGGATCAATTATTCGATAAGTCTGACAGGTTTTAATTAAAGGTAGCAATAAAATGATATGCCAATTACCTAGTATAGATGCTAGTGACACATTGTAGACTTAATTTTGTCTACTTTACTCATTCATTCAACTATATAGCACCCTCTATGGACCAGGTACCATCCTTTTAAGTGAGAAATGGAAATGTGAATAAATTATTTGAGATTTTTAGGGAAGAAGAAAGATGGTATTGGTTAAAACAAAGGTTCGAAAAACAAAAGTCCTATGACTGTTTTTCATGTCCATTTTGATAAATAGTTAAAATTCCAATGGTAAATTTGATTCTGTAATGGCATTTTCAGGCAGTTCTAAAATATTGCAGAATACTAAATATGAATTGCAAGCCACAATGTGTAAGAGAATGGAGAGAGACAGAGAGAGAGAAAGAGAGAGAGAGGAAGGAAGAAATAGTGCCTACCACAGAGGCAGGCTGGAGGAGGGGGAATCATGGGACATTGGTGGTGGGAAATGGGCACTGGTGGAGTGATGGGTGCTGGAACATTGTATGACTGAAACCCAAATATGAACATCTTTGTAATTATATATATCACAGTGGCATAATAATTTTTTAATAAAACAAAATATTACAGAATAGGCAAGTAGTTTCCAGAGCTCTGACTTGACCTAGAAACCAGAAATGAGAGAAATAGAGAACTTTGGCATAATGGTCTGGAGAGAGACCTCAGCATCGAGATTTATAGATTTTTGTTGAAGTTAAAGTACTTTAACTTGTTGATTAAAATATAAGTTGGCTTTGATAACAAACAACAAAAAAGGAGATATGATTTGAAGACTCACCACAAATATGTCCCACAAAATTTTTAAGGCTCTAAAAGCTCTAAACCCCTTCTATGAGGTTTATTTTAATGGGATCAAGGTCATAGTTTTCAAGGCACCTTTGTGACATTTCTATTATCACATTTCTTGTGCATAATTTGTTCATAGGTGTGAACATATTTTTATTCCTATTTACCTCCTGAACCTAGTAAAGTGGTACACAGGAGACACTCAAATGTTTATATAACAAAGATAGATGCAATTAAAAAGGCTGCAACTCTTTACCAGTGGCAGATAACTGTCCATGGATTGTCCAGATAATATGAATAATATTTAGCTTGACACCACCTTGTCCTAAAGAGAGCAGGGAAAGTGCCCTCATGCAGTACCCAACTGTCTTCAGGAATGAACATCAGATCTGTTCAGGCACTCAAACAAACATGTCATTAAAGTCCTAGAGGCTGACAATATGAGTCATGAAATTATTACCTTTTCCAGGAGAAATTGAGGGCAAGTATTATCAGTCATTTACTTCTACTATAAAACAATCATCATATAACTCATGGAAACTTTCTCAGCTCCCAGGAATTTAAGTACCAAATACACCCCAACCACTATATCAATTCACTATGAAATGATATATTTTGTCCAGCTGACTTTTCTTTAACCAATTTGGGTTTTCTTTATTTTTTAATATTTTATTATACTAACGTGAGATATACAATTACAAAGATGATCATGTTTGGGTTTCAGTCATACGGTGTTCCAGCACCCATCCCTCCACCAGTGCCCATTTCCTACCACCAATGTCTCCGATTCCCTCCCCCCCCAGTCTGCCTCTATGGCAGGTTCTTTAGCTCTTCTCTCTCTCTCTCTCTCTCTCTCTCTCTCTCTCTCTCTCTGTCTTCCTTCTCTTACACATTGTGGATTGTGATATATACATTTAAAGGTTATCATGTGCATCTTTTTGCTTATATTTAATGCTCAGTTCTAGGCTGGTATTATCACTTTCGACCTTTCGACAATTATTAACACACTGTTCCCTTCTCTATCTTACCTAACTCTGACTCGAGACATTTGTGGTAGATTTCACCTTCGACAGACCTCCTGATCCCTGTTTTGCCTGACCTTGGATATTGCTATTATACTATCACTGTATCACTGTCTTCCCGTTGTTCATCGAGGTGCTAGAGCAGGCACCAATAACATCTCCATACATCCCTGTCACATGCTAGTGTAGCCAAATGGCATCTGCATCATACTATATACATACATACATACATATATACATACATACATATATACATACATACATATATATATGTTTATATTTTCGTTACTGGTTTGGCATAACATCATCAGCACCTCCATGATTGTGCGAAGAATGCTGAGAGAGAGAAAGACACAAAAAGGAAGCCTGTCTTCAGAAACTCTAGAGCTCATTCGCCAACGTGGCAAGGCGCGAGTCTCAGGTGACCAAATGCTAACGTCCAAGCTTGGTAAACGGTGCAGAGAAGCAATAAAAGAAGACCTCAAAGACAAAAGAGCAGAAATACTGGGAGATGCAGCAGAAGCCGGGAAAAGCATTCGCACTGCCCGCCTGTCCTTCGCCAACTATAAGACCAAGATGGCTGCCCTCCGACGCCCTGATGGATCTATCACATCTTCCAGAAAGGCAATGGAGAAGATTATCCATGACTTCTACTCAGATCTCTTTGATAGCCACATCCACCTGCCCACAAACCAAATTCCACATGATGGATATGTCGTTCCCAATGTTCTCCCTTCTGAAATCTTACATGCCATTTTGTCGATAAAGAAGAGAACAGCAACAGGCCCAGACAAAGTCAGACCCGAACACCTGAAGAATCTGTCGTTAGTACTCATCAATACACTAGCTCGGCTCTTCACATGCTACCTGTCCAAATGCAAGGTGCCCTCCCAATGAAAAACCAGCAGGACAGTTCTACTGTTCAAAAAGAGAGACATTCACGACATTGGCAACTATCGCCCCATCTGCCTGTTGTCCGTCATCTATAAGCATTTTACACAAGTCATCCTGAACAGGATTGGCAGAACACTAGGTGAAGGACAACCATGTGAGCAAGCTGGCTTCCGGAAAGGATTCAGCACAATCGACCATATCCACACAGTAACCAAGCTCATTGAGGTTTGTAGGGAGTACAAGATGCCTCTCTGTCTCACGTTCATTGATTTAAAGAAAGCCTTTGATTCTGTGGAGACTGAAGCAGTCATCGAAGCCCTAGCCAAACAGCATGTTCAAACCCAATACATCAAGATTCTTCGTGAGCTGTATGACGGATTCACCACCGGGATCTCTCCATTCTACAAGGAAGTGATCATTGATGTCAAAAGAGGGGTTCGACAAGGTGATACCATTTCACCAAAACTCTTCAGTGCCACCCTCGAGAACATCATGTGACAATTAGAATGGGAAGGAATGGGAGTGAAGATAGATGATCGGCAACTACACCACCTCCACTTCGCTGATGACATTGTTCTAATAACACCAAACATTAGCCAAGCGGCACAAGTGCTGGCTGACTTCAACCGAGAATGTGGAAAGACAGGTCTACAGCTGAATCTAAAGAAAACTATGTTTATGAAAAATGAACTAGTTCCAGAGGCCCCATTCACTCTCAATGGAACAAACATCTTAGAATGCAGCAGTTATGTGTACCTAGGTTGAGAAGTCAACATGATGAACGACCTAAAACCTGAGCTGTGCAGGAGGTAGAGAGCAGCATGGAATGCCCTCAAAGGCATCGAACAAATAGCTAAAAGGACAAAGAACCTCCAGCTCCAGGCACATCTCTTTAATTCCACCGTTCTCCTTGCATTAACATACACCTCAGAGACCTGGGCCCTACGAAAGCAGGATGAGAATGCTATTCGGGTCTCCCAGAGATGAATTGAAAGAGTTATGCTTGGTATATCATGCCTCACTCAAGTGAGAAAAGGAATCCGGAGTTCCGACCTCCGTCGCTATTCCAGAATCAGGGACGCTGTCTCGTTTGCCAAGGCATCGAAAATCAGATGGGCTGGACATGTAATGCGATTTGGAGACAACCCCTGGACTAGAGCTGTTACGGACTGGTTCCCACGGATGTCAAAAACATCACGTGGCCACCAAACCACAAGATGGTCAGACTTCCTTGTCAAGGCCCTGAAGGAACGGTTTGAGGCTCTTCATATTCCTGAATCAACCAGATGCCATTGGGCTACATTGGCACGTGATAGGGTCCAATGGAAATGTTACTGGCGCCTGCTCAAGCAAATCGATGAATAACGGGATTCAAGGGATCAAGTGATCAAGTGATCAAGATGTTTATATATACATATATATATACATATATGTATATATACATACATATTTATATCGTGCAAATAAATGCAGTCTTTCTATAAATGTTTTTCCTTCTGGCTAAATTCACTAAACATGATCTTCTCCATGTCCATCCATTTATAGGCAAATTTCATAACTTCACTTTTCCTAACAGCTCCAGCTGACCTTAGTGTAAGAGAAGTCTAAGGGAAAAAAAAGGTCAAATTGTCTAAAGAACATTATTTCTCTCACTGCTTAGTGCAAATTAAGGCACTAGTTAAAAGGGAATTTTTTACTCTAGATGCTAAGATCAATTTAAAATAATTCACGATTCAATTAAATTCAACAAAAGAATAATTCTCAACTACTAAGTGTCACAGGAATAAAATAATTAAAACCTCCCATTTTAAGTTAAGTAATAACATAAAAGAGCTCTTTTCATTGTTGTTCAGGAAAGGAACCATTTAAAAACTTTTAAATTCAGAAAATAATACAAAGTTGCAAGAAATAAATGAGTTGACAATACAGTAAGTCTCCTAAAAAATAAGTATCGACCAAATCTTGCTATTAATTACATCCCTTTATAATATCTTCCGATATTTTTCAGAGAAAAATAGAAGAGATAGAATTACTCTTTTGAGTGTTTTCTTTTAATAAAAAACAGATGATCATCTCATCTCATGCCTCAGCTGATCACGAGGTGTCCGGAAGGGATGGTGAGTTCTAGCCCTGGTCGGCAACCTCAGCAGAGCATTTCAAGAAGCCAGAGGAACCCCCACACCATGAGGGCTGCCATTTTCCACTTCCGGACTCCCCTCTCGTCAGAACTCCAACCAACAGAAGAGCAAGTCACAGCAAGCCGCCGCAGTTCAGCAATAAACACTCCACTGCTGGGTGGAGGTCTGACGAGAGAGAAGTCCGGATGTGGAAACGGAGGCCCTCATGGAGTGGGGGTCATCTGGCTTGTTCAGCCTCTCCATTCCACTCCTCTTCCCGTACCTACGTGTACGCAGCACATATCCATTCCTCTTCTCCATAACTACGTGTAAGAGCACATATCCATTCCACTCTTTTTCCCCATACCTAAGTGTAAGAGCACATATCCATTCCACTCCTCTTCCCCATACCTACGTGTAAGAGCACATATCCATTCCACTTGTCTTCCCCATACCTACGTTGTACGAGCACATATCCATTCCACTCCTCCATACCCATGCGTAAGAGCACATGTCCATTCCATTCCTCTTTCCCATACCTATGTGTAAGCACATATCCATTCCACTACTCTTCCTCATACCTATGTTACGAGCACATATCCATTCCACTACTCTTCCTCATACCTACCAAATGTTACTTTTGCTCCCTGATATCCATCCGCCTGCTCCTGCCAATTCTGGTTACTCTCAATCACTACTGTGCAATTACCTACATACTTTTTTTGCAAAGTCTTGCCTTTTCTACTATTTTCTGGACCCAATGATTCCCTTTTTTTTGACCTATGTTTTCATTTTGGTAAAGAATATGAAATATCCCAATTCTGAAAGATTTTTGAGTTGAGATACCTTTAAAGTCACAATTTTGCAGTCCAATCATGCAGAAGAGGATTTTCATTCTAGCTTTCTTGCATATAGATTTGAAACCTAGAGATCACTTTTTTAAAATTTTTTATTATACCACCGTGAGACATACAATTACAAAGGTGTTCATAATTGGTTCTTGGTAATACAGTATTCCAGCACCCATCCCTCCACCAGTGCCCGATTTCTACCACAAATGTACCCCACCCCGCCCGCCCACCCCCGGCTGCCTCAATAGCAGGTAGCCCAGTTTCCTCTCTTTCTCTCTCTGTCTCTCTCTCTCTCTGCATCTCTCTCCCACTTCTTTTACACATTGTGGCTAGCCCTGCAGATATTTAGAGTTTATCACTTAAGTCTCTTTGTGTATATTCAAAGGTGAGTTTTAATCTGCCATTACCATTTCCCACATTTAGTAAAACACTGCTATCTATTTATATCGTATTAATGAATGAAGTCATTCTATATCTGTCCTTTTCCTTCTGACTAATTTCACTCAGCATGATAGTCTCCATGTCCATCCATTTTCAGGTAAATTTCATAATTTCATCTTTTCTGACAGCTGCATAGTATTCCATAGTGTAGATGAACCACAGTTTCTTTAGCCAGTCCTCTGTTCTCAGGCATTTAGGTTGTTTCCAGATTCTAGTTATAGTGAATAGCGCAGAGATGAATAAAGAAGTACAGGTAGTGTTTCTGCTATGTGTTTTTCGGTCTCTAGGGTATATTCCCAGGAGTGCTATTGCTGGATCAAATGGGAGCTCAATGTCTAGTTTTCAGAGGAATGCCCATATTGTTTTCCAAAAGGGCTGGACCAGTCGGCACTCCCACCAACAGTGGATGAGAGCCCCTTTTCCCCCACATCCACGCCAGCACCGGTTGTTTTTGCTGTTTTGAATGTGTACCAGTCTCTGTGGTGTGAGATGGTACTTCATTGTTGTTTTCATTTGCTTCTCCCTGATGATTAAAGATGAAGAGCACTTTTTCATATGCCTTTTGGCCATTCAAATTTCTTCTTTTTGGAAGCTTCTATTCATTTCTTCTCCCCATTTTTTGATGGGGTTGGCTGTTCTTTTTTCTTGTGAAGGGCTACCAGTGCCTGATATATCCTGGATATTAACCCCTTGTCAGATGGGTATTGGGTGAATATCCTTTCCCACTCTGTGGATTGTCTTTCTTTCTGGTTTTTCGGTCACACGCAGCAATTCTCAGGACTAACTCCTGGATTTGCACTCAAGAGCTCCTCCTGGTGGTGTTTGGGGATCCACTGGAATTCTGGGGATCAAACCCAGGTCTGTCGCTTAGAAGGCAAACCCCCTACCCACTGTACTATTGCTCCAGCCCTTATAATTTTGAGACATTTACTTATTATGTTCTAGTTTACCGTATTGTCAAATAGCATTTCTAACTCAGAAAACTTTTCACTGTAAAAGTCTATACAGTTGATGCTCAAAACCACTCCTTCTATTTCTTCACAATCTTTACTCATTTTAATTCAGTTCTTTTCCGTTGGGATTGCTTTGTCACAAATCCTTTAAATTCATGCTTTTAATGATCAAGAATATCCTTCACTGATCAAGTCTCATAATTATTTCCTGCCCTCATCTTTACTGAGTTCCCAATATCGTTTGACAATGCCCAGTGTCCCAGCCATTTTAGGACACTTTCTTCCCTGGGATCTAGTGAAATCACCACCATGTTTACCTGCTGCTCTGTCTTTCTCTTCCACATCACTCTCCATTGCCAGTTTCTCCTCTTCTAACTTCAAATTACTGAATTACCTTGGGGTCTGTTCTGAGAGGAATCCTTTCTCATTATTTTCTTCTCAGGTGACTAAATTTGGTTCTACTACTCATCAATGACTTCATATCTGTGCTAAAGAGCATCTAAAATTTACCATGTCTAAAACAAAGCTCTTGATTTTTGCCCCATATAAGCTAAGTTATCTGCACTCGCTTTCACCTTCTCAGTGAAGCTAATTCCATCCATGCAAATGAAGTCTTAAACCCGCCTAGGGATCAATTTTGTTCTTACTTCTGTACCCACAGCTACTAAACTAGTTGGTCTCAACTGTTCTTGTCAAAATCTATTTCCAAATTTTCTTTAAGAGTCTACCAGCTTTCAATGTATACACATTCCTATATATCTTGGGCTTTCTTTTTGACATCAGTGGAGTATTGGTAATGCCAAGAACTACAGAAGACTAGAGGGCCACTCTAGTCTCAGGGTCCAGCTACAGAACTCCATCCTCTCATTGTCCTAGTAAGCATTCAGGTGATAACATTGTCTTACTGCTGCTAATCTTTAGGTTTCTTCAACATTCTGTTTGGGTTTTTAGGTCTTCTAACAATAATACAATCTTACCATATTATATAACTTAAATTTGACACTCTATATTCATTTCCAACTATTTGTTGGAGTTCCACTAAGATCAATTTTATTTACTTCTGTTCCCTTTCTCCCACTAATATGAAATCATGCAGTAAAAGAAAGAAAATTCAGTTCCCAGAACACTGCCAAGTATATACTTAGTACTAAAATAAAATTTGGGGGCATGGGGAGAGGTAGAGGACCTCACCAGCTATATTCAGGGCTTACTCCTGTTTCTGTTCAGGTATCATTCTTGGCAATGCTCTGGGTACAGATAGGGTGTCGGGGATTGAACATAGGTCAGTCATGTGCAAGGCAAATGCTCTACCTACTATATTATCAATCTGACCCAAAATTTTAAATGAAGAAAATATTGAAGCATTTGTCCATAAACAACAAATTATTTGACTTTTCACTTGTCTTGTCACTAGTCTTCCCACTGTTCATCTATTTGCCTGAGTGGATGCCATTAACGTCTCCATTCATTGGTAATGAGGTCCATTATCGTTATTGTTTTTGGAATATCGAATACACCACGGGTATCTTGCCAGGCTCTGCCATGGCTCTGGGTTCATCCCAGAGGGCCCTTTTTCTATGTCAGACTATCAACCATCCAAGGTCCAAGGGGCAGAGCCCTGGGTGTAGAGAGCCTGTCTCCTGTCAGCCACCTGCTGACACAGCCAAGCACCAAAGCCACACCTGTAACACCTCGAGGGGCAGGATTTCAGTTTAATTTGACCTTTATATGACTTAATATTCTATCATAAAACTTAGAATTTTACAGGGTTTAATTTTACAGGGTTTAAATTACACAAACTCTAAAATAACTCATAAATTTATCAAACAATTAAATATCAAATTAAAAAATAAATAGAAAAAAGCTCAAATAACCTGAATATAAAAATTTGCTTTCTGACGGTCATTTTAGTCCATTAATTTGAATACTGGCTTCAAGTTATTTTTTAAAGTTTATTTTATCTATAAAATACATGCTTTCATTAAATGCATCATTACTTTTATGACCCTTGTAATCAATCTCTTTTTTCCCTTCCAAACCCAAGAAACAAATAAGACAGACACAAACATTTATATTGATGAGTTGTAAAAAAACACGTGGGAGATGGCTTAAGGGGAAAGAAAGATAGCTTTATGATTAAAATCTACACTCAAGCCAGAACTTAAATGACTAAAGATTCCAGGGCTACTTTATCTATCTAAAGTAAAATGGCCCCAGAAAGGACTTCTATAAAATAACACATGGGTAATTAAGGCCTACTTTAAGACACTAATCTCTTTTCGAAAAGAAATTCATGAAGTTCTTTCTTTCTTTAAATACTAGAATATTAAAGTCAGACTAGTTTTGTCTAGTTTTGCCTCACAGACACACAACCAGCCTGTTTTCTTGCAGTTGTTAAACTTTTTCATTTTAATTTACCTTGACAATATTCAAAGTAATTGGGCAATATCACTTTAACAATTGGAACTCTGGCATCTCTCAGTCTCTTGCTGTGACACCATCAGCACTCCCAGAGCATGAGCTACACTTGGTTCAGTGGAGGGACTGTGGGGAGCCCCACCGCTTCTGATTAGGCCTGATAGCTGTCACGGAATCTAGAATCCAAGCCTCCTGCTTAATCCACTTGGCCATTTGCTCAAGAGAAAGAGAGGTTAAGGGGGAGAGGGAACAAAGGAGAAGAAAGAGGGAAAGATGGGGAAAGGAGGAGCAGAAACAAGAAAGTAGGGCAAGAGAAATGGAGAGAAAAGGAAAGTGAGAAGAGATAAAATAAGAGAGGAGATGATGGGAGGAGAGCAGAGGAGGAGGAAAAGGAGAGGGGGGAGAAGGGAGAGGAGAACTGCCGTGCCTCACAAGCAATGTAAACCTTACCCAGCACCTCCATGAGGCATCCTTGCATTCTCTGAAATTTTTTAGCTTTTTAATCCAGAAGCTTCTAGATGCCACCTGAGTAGTTCATGTAATAGACAGATCATCCCAGGTTACTAACTGATGCCACAGCAGAGCCTGGCAAGCTACCCGTGTTGTATTTGATATGCCCAAACCCAGTAACAATTATAGACCTCATTCCCATGACCTGAACGAATGGTTTGAGGCTCTTCATGTTCCTCAAAGAGGAGCACACAGATGCCCTTGGGCTACATTAGCACAGGACAGGATATATGGAGATGTTACTGGTGCCCGCTCGAGCAAATCAATGAACGGGAAGACAAGTGATACAAGTGATAATACAAGAAAGCAGCTCAGTCGCCACAGGGCACTACCCAATTAGCTTCTAGTGAAGGACTGTTTTATCAGAGATATGGATTACATCCAATTTCCAAAGCAAATATTGAAAATATTAAGGGCTCCTAACTCTCTCTTTTACATACCAACTGATTTTAAGGAAATAAAGGTCAGGTGATTTTTTTTTTTGCATTCAAAACTGTCATTTCTTTTCCTGATGGAAAACACTACTTCCAGGATTCCTAAGGACAAAATCTTAATATTTGAAATCATTCAACTTCAAAGCTGAAGGCAAATTTGCATAGCCGTTCCATTTACAGTATTTTTGTATTAATTGGTAAGTATTTGAGTTTTAAAAATGGTTTTAAAACCATACAGCAATTGAATTGTTTAAATGGCTTAATGACATAGCACATAAAATTTGCAATTCTCACAAAAGCTTTTGTCTCCTGTAGTCCCATTTTTCACCTCCCTTAATCTTTCAGATTTACAATGATACGCATTATTAAAATGTCCAGGCAGTTTACACAGACTTCCTGAATCCATATTTGGTTACAAGAAGGGAAAGACACTTCCAGTTTTAAAAGGGAGGAGTGCCTGCTGCTGTTGATTTATACCCATGGAGGACAGCACTTTTTCTCATTTTGCTTATTCAATTTGGACAACAAGCCAGTTGCTATGTGAAATAACCTGATCCCCTTGGTGCACAATTCTCCTAACACCATCATTTGGCATACTGACTGATGATTGGATAAATTTGATAAACTTTTGCAATGAATCATTTCAATTGCTCCTTTGCATAGAGGTTTAAATTTACTTTAGAGCAGCCAATCAAGAAATTTTTTTCTCAGCACCATTTTGTTTTTGTGATTTTTGTTTCAATTCATCTCAAAGTTACTACAAAGAGTTGTTCTTCCCCTACAATTTTACTAGAGTGAAAGAAAAGAAAACTACCTTACTTGCTAAAGAGATGAAGTAGGGGAGGGGGGAGAGGATAGAATCTAAACTCTTCCATCTACTTCTGCAAACCTGAGTGATACACCTCCAAACCTGTGGAACCATGTTTCTGCAGGAACCGAGATTTACTCTCACTTAGATTTTGTTTGAGCCAATAGATTCAGAATCAGCCTGGCTGTTCATGAAACTGTAGCTCCAGCAACATGCAAAGTCCTGAAATCAGAGGTAGGACCGGAGCAATAGCACAGCGGGTAGATGTTTGCCTTGTACATGGCCAACCCAGGTTCAATCCCAGGCATCCCACATGGTCCCCCAAGCACCACCAGGAGTAATTCCTGAGTGCAGAGCCAGGAGTAACCCCTGAGCATTGCCAGGTATGACCCCAAAAAAGCAAAAAAGAACCAGAGGATATATGCCTTGCCTTGCCAAAGGCCCACCTAGGTTCTATCTCCGCTACTAGGAGTGAGCCATGAGGATAGAGGTTAGCCATGAGCACTGCCAGGAGTGAAGAAAGAAAGAAAGAAGGAAAGGAAAGAAAGAAAGGAAGGAAGGAAGGAAGGAAGGAAGGAAGGAAGGAAGGAAGGAAGGAAGGAAGGAAGGAAGGAAGGAAGGAAGGAAGGAAGGAAGGAAGGAAGGAAGGAAGGAAGGAAGGAAGGAAGGAAGGAAGGAAGGAAGGAAGGAAGGAAGAAAGAAAGAAAGAAAGAAAGAAAGAAAGAAAGAAAGAAAGAAAGAAAGAAAGAAAGAAAGAAAGAAAAAGAAAGAAAGAAAGAAAGAAAGAAAGAAAGAAAGAAAGAAAGAAAGAAAGAAAGAAAGAAAGAAAGAAAGAAAGAAAGAAAGAAAGAAAGGAGTGAGGGAGGGAAGGAAGGAGGGAGGGAGGGAGGGAGGGAGGGAGGGAGGGAGGGAGGGAGGAAGGAAGGAAGGAAGGAAGGAAGGAAGGAAGGAAGGAAGGAAGGAAGGAAGGAAGGAAGGAAGGAAGGAAGGAAGGAAGGAAGGAAGGAAGGAAGAGTCAAAAGCAACAGAGCCTAAGGGGACACTGGGTAGAGGGTGTGGTGTTGGAACATAGCGTGCAAGAGACCCTATCACTAACAGTATTGTTGCCAATCCTCAGTAAAGTGGATAGTTAGGGATGTAGCCTTGAGACAAGATTTCTTTAACCTTTCTGCTCAACCCCCTCAGCTACCCAACAAGGGCAAAATCTGGTGTGTGTCAACTCTGGTATAGTCTGCTACAAGAACCAACACATGGGGCCAGAGCGATAGCCCAGCGGGTAGGGCATTTGCCTTGCATGCGGCCAGCCCATGGCAGTCCGGGTTGGATCCCCAGCATCCCATATGGTCCCCTGAGCACAGCCAAGGGTGATTCCTGGGTGCACAGCCAGGAGTAACCCCTGAGCATTGCTGGATGTGACCCAAAAATGAAAAAAAAAAACCAACACAGCAGGGACACCCATGTCACACTAACCCCATTCAGCAGCTGTCAAGCTGTGCATTAAGCCCCTCCACCCTCCAGAGAGCAAGAGCGAGATAGGATCTGTACTACTCAACTCATTGAAGACTGTGGGGAACCGCTCTGCAGGAAAGAAGAGCCTGCTGTAACCTCAGCAGTGGCTTTCCAGGTTCATTTTGGGGAGGAGGCAGGAAAAACGTGAAGGTATGTTTTAGTGAAGGCTACTTACTTAAATGATGTAGGGGAGAGAACGAGAGGAATACAACATGTTCTTTTCCAGAGTGGAAAAAGGAGAGACAGTCAGACAGACAGATAAGCAGAGACAGAGACAGAGACAGATAGACAAAGAGAGGAGAGAAAAAGACAGAGAGAGACAGAGACAGAGAGACAGAGAGACACAGAGAGAGATAGAGATAGTGAGAGAAAGAGACATGTTTAAGGGAGAATATGACCTGAAAGAGCAAGTACCAAATGACTTTTGGAAAAAAGTTATACATAGCTCCTCAAATGGTATATACGTGAAGTTCTCTGCACACATACAATTTAATCTGAGCACTGTCAAGAACAAAGCCTAGCACTGTTGATGGTATTTTCATTAAACCCATCAAGACCTTAGCTTCTTTCAGAGCTTCTTTTTTTCTGAGATGTTTGCCTTTCTCTTGGGTGGAGCCTCAGTTTTGCTGGGTGGCACCTCATTTTCTACAAAGAGGTCAGGGTTTACACTTCAGAAGAATACTGTCTTCATGCCTTTAGGCCACTTCAGGGATAGGAGATCTCTTAAATTTATTATTTCCCCCAAAGTTACCAGGGTCCCCTCCACTCACCTATCTGTCTGCAACAGTGCTCAAAATCACTGAATTACTGTGCCCAAATTTTTTTATTTTTTTAAAGAAGAATGACATCCTGTTAAATGACTATGACTGTAATTGAATTTTAAGATGCTACATTGTCCAATAGGATAATCACCAGGCACATAGAGCCATGAAGTACAGAAAATGAGGCTCGTCCAAATTAGATAGGCTTTAGGAATTAGAGATAGCAGGTTCGGGGTGGGTGAGATAGTACAGTGCATAAGGTGCTTATCTTTCATGCCACCTGCTGGGTTCTGTCCCCAATATGGTGTATAGTCCCGTGAGCACCCCCTCCAAGAGTGATCCCTGAGGAAGCCTGGTGGGGCATGAAAACAAACAAAATAAAATATCAATTAGAAGGATTTTAGCAGTTTTTTTTTTTTTTTTTTTTTGCTTTTTGGGTCATACCCGGCAATGCTCAGGGGCTACTCCTGGCTCTGCACTCAGGAATCACTCCTGGCGGCGCTCGGGGGACCATATGGGATGCCGGGATCGAACCCAGGCCGGCATGAGCTGGCTGCTTGCAAGGCAAACGCCCTACCCGCTGGGCTATCGCTCCAGCCCCGATTTTAGCAGTTTTTAATTGAAAATATAATTAACTATATTTATATAAATTACATATAGAAATGATATTCTGGATATATTAGGAATAATACATTATACTATTAAAATCCACATATTTTTAATGTTTTATTTTAAAAGCTTTTAATACATAATATAGCATTATGATATTTCTGTGAAACCATGCTCTGTTTTTAGTTTTTGATTTTATTTTATTGAATCACCGTACAATGGGCCATTACAAAGCTGTTGATAATTGGGTCTCAATCATACAGAGGAACCATGCTCTGAAACAACATAAGCTACTGCTGCCTTGGTGTGAGGTTAATTTCATGTTCATTTAATTGGGCTAAGAGATTCTCAAGTGACTGGAAAACATTATTTCTGGCTATGATTGAAGATCAAAGAGATTAACACACTAAGAAAGTATATCCCCCTTACCCATGTATCACTGTATCACTGTCTTCCCGTTCATCATCGATTTGCTCGAGCGGGCACCAGTAACATCTCCATATGTCCTGTCTCATGCAAGTAGAGCCCAAGGGCACCTGCTTGCTCGGGGAACATAAAGAGCCTCAAACCATTCCATCAGGTCATGGGAATGAGGTCTATAATTGTTACTGGTATTTGGCATATCAAATACGACACGGGTAGCTTGCCAGGCTCTGCAGTGAGGGTAGCATACTCTTACCCATGTGGGTGGGCTAAATCCTCTCTCTTCTGTTATTTTTGGGCTACACCTGTAGTGTTCAGGGCTTACATACTCCTGACTCTGAGCTCAACGATCATCCTGGATGGGCAGGGAATCTATGGATCAGCTTCAAGCAAGGCAAGGGCCCCAAACTACACACTCCCTCAGTCCAAAGCCTCTCTACTCTTCAGCAGAATATAGTTTTCTGCCTTTGACATTCATTGGAGCCTTTAATTTTAAGGTCTTTTGCCTCCAACTGAATTATGTCACTGATTTTTCCTAGTCCTCCAGTTTGTAACCAACAGACTAGAACTTCCAATTCTTTGTAATTTCATAAGTTATTAAAATAATTTTTATCATATCTATATATACATATTTATAGTTATACTTAAGTCTGTTTCACAGGATTACCTTAGTAATCCTGTGAAATTATATAATAGTGTATATTAAGGTGTATCATTTCACTAATAATACACTTTAATATACACTAATAATATCTAGAATCTGAGCCTGAGAGAAGATATGCAAAAGGAAGGTGGGAAGGTAGAGTTGAGGTGACTTCTGGGAGCAAGAGACAGTAAGGGAAGTGCAATCTGAATGGACCAGATTTTCTAGGTTTCCTCAGCAAAGGGTGCCCAAAGATAGAGGAAAGAGAACTAATCAGAACCAAAGAACTATTTTATCTATGACAGCCTTGGCACATGGAATAGCAACCAACTAGATATTCCAAAGCGATGTAGAAAGTCTGTGGTCACTGAAAGCTCAATTTAACTATAGTTATTAAGTCTATTTTCTCTACTTCTGCCATTTTCACATTATATATATATATTAGTTTCTGACCACTTAATTTGAATTACTTTCTCCATGGGTTGATTGCAATAACATGGTGTGATGCTTACATGCAGTGTCTAAATCAGAAACTTCTATTCTATGGACACCTTTTTGCAAACCACTTTGTCTCAGCACACTGTATCAGATAGAAATAGTGTTCATATGTAATCTTGATACACCCAGTGGTGATGCCACTGTCTGTGTGTTCACCATGATTCCCAGGTCCTTCAATATTTTCAAGAATAAAAATATTGAATAATAAAGATACTGAGACTCGGGTGCAGAGTGATAGTACAACAGATACAGTGCTTCCCCTTCTGAATTTAGGTTACTTGGGTTATTAATCCAACCATCTCCCCAAGTACTGTCCATTATCTCTTGGTCTCCTGTGAACACCAGAACTGAGGCAAAATTTATAGTTTGGGAAATTGATGAACAATGGGAAGACAAGTGACAAGTGACGAGTAAACTACCCAGTCTTTGGAGAGAATCCAGGAATTTGCAAAATTTCTAAAATATAGCCTTAATTCTGCTAAAATGAAGCTGCAAGCAGCAGTGGGCAAAGGGGAAATAGACTTCCTCTTTCAATTTCACCGAGTAGTGAAGGCTATATATTTTCAAATAGATAAACTATAATATAGTAATATAATACAAATACAAATTGGCTCTTTGTATTCCTGAAGCAACCAGATGCCACTGGGCTACACTAGCACGTGATAGGGTCAAATGGAAATATTACTGGTACCCACTCATGCAAATTGACGAATAACGGGATGTCAAGTGATCAAGTGATAGTAATATAATAAAAATAAATAATTTAATAAATAATATAAGCCAGTCATGCTGCAGCCAAAAAGTTTAGACTATCTTCTCTGAGATAATAGTTTCATAGTTCTTTTACCTTCCTGACACAGTATCTTTCTCAGAAAAGTTAATGCTGCTAAAGTTCTCTTACAAATATAAGTGGTTAGATTATAATGTGCCTCAGTTTCTTCAAACTGATTGCCTTCACAGGATCCAGATTCTCCAAATACTTAATGACCTCTACACTGATACTTTCAAACATAGGAGCAAGAGAGATATACCCCAATAACACAAGACTGTTTAAGGGTTTTAGCTGTCTTGGGTTAGAAGTTGAAACAACACTTAAATAAGAATTCTATAATCGTAACCTTCCCTATTCAAACACTTTTAAATGATCACTTGAGATTTTCCAATGATACACAAGAATTCTTTGCAGTTTTCCTTTCAAAACTGACCTCAAAATTGAATTTATTCCAGCCATCCAGGCATCCATATGCTCAAAACATATGGAAAAAAAATGAAAAATAACATTTTCCAAAGGATTCATAAATTTTATTTTTATTCTGATAATAATTTTTTATAAATAAATGATATTGTTGAGTATTTTTTCAACATCAAATTTGATTTAAAGAAAATAACTTTCTAGAGTTTTTTCTGTATTTATAGTCAAAAAGATTAATGTTACTATTGATCATAAATAATAAGCTTAATGTTCCATTGTAGAAAATGTCTCTGGACTAGGTACAGAGAGTTAGTACAGAGGGATGGCACACGCTTGCCTTGCATGTGGCCAACTCAGTTGGGTTCCAGGAACTACATGTGGTTCCTTAGGGAGTGATCACTAAACACAGAGCAGAACTAAGCCCAGAGCACTACCAGCTGTGGTCCAAAACAAACAAATATTTTAAATATTTGTTTGCTTGTTTGTTTGTTCAAACAAAAATATTTGTTTGTTCTTATTTTAAATAATAACACTGACTATAGGTAATATTCAATAGGAAGAGAAAGTTTTCCTTATAACTTTGATTTCTCTGATTTACCTTTCTCCACCCTATACTCAATGCTTTCAAAAATAATTTTCTCCATTTGTCATTCCTCTTTTCAAAGTCTCAGACCAATTCTGTATATTTAACAGAAATAAAATCTATAGAACTCCCTCCAATAATGGGAGTTTAATGGGAATTGGATGAGAATATTTTTTATAAAAGATGAATCAAATAGATATGTCCTCGCCAAAAACAGTTCTAAGGGGAAAATTTATAGCTATTCAAGCACACACCAGGAAGAATGAAAGGGCTCAAATCAACAATCTAACCTGTTAGTAACAGAAACTAGTAAAAGAACAAAAAAGACTCCCAAAGCAAATAGAAGGCAAAATATAATAATAAAAAAGAGCAGAAATCACCAATATAGAACACAAGAAAACAATGAAAAAAGATCAGGAATTAGTTCTTTGAAAGAGTAAGTAATATTGAAAATACCCTTAGATTCACTAAGAAAAGAAATAGGACCAGAGTTAAGAGAAACTACAAAAGATAGGTCTGAAATACAAAAAAAAAAATTTTTTTTTTAATTTTTTATTATATCACAGTGAGACATACACTTACAAGGGTGTTCATAATTGGTTCCTGGTAATACAGTATTCCAGCACCCCTCCCTCCACCAGTGTACCCATACCCCCTTCCGCCCACCCCCAGGCTGCACCAACAACAGCTATACCCTTTTCCTCTCTTTCTCTCTGACTCTCTGTCTCTGTCTCTGCAATTCTCTCCCTCTTCTTTTACACATTGTGGCTAGTCCTGCAGATATTTAGGGTTTATCATTTAAGTCTCTTTGTATATATTCAATGGTGAGTTCTAGTCTGACATTGCCATTCCCACACTTAGTAAAACATTGGTATCTATTTATATCCCATTAGTGAATGCAGTCATTCTATATCTGTCCTTTTCCTTCTGACTAATTTCACTCAGCATGATAGACTCCATGTCCATCCTTTTGCAGGTAAATTTCATGATTTCATCTTTTCTGTCAGCTGCATAGTATTCCATCATGTAGATGTACCACAGTTTCTTTAGCCAGTCCTCTGTTCTCAAGCACTTAGGTTGTTTCCAGATTCTAGCTATTGTGAGTAATGCAGCGATGAATAAAGAAATACAGATAGTGTTTCTGCTATGTGTTTTTGGGTCTCCCGGGTATATTCCCAGGAGTGGTATTGCTGGATCAAATGGGAGCTCAATGTCTAGTTTTTGGAGGAATGCCCATATTGTTTTCCAAAAGGGCTGGACCAGTCGGCACTCCCACCAGCAGTGGATGAGAGTCCCTTTTTCCCCACATCCACGCCAGCACCGGTTGTTCTTGCTGTTTTGGATGTGTGCCAGTCTCTGTTGTGTGAGATGGTACCTCATTGTTGTTTTAATTTGAATCTCCCTGATATTAATGATGAAGAGCATTTTTTCACCTGCCTTTTGGCCATTCGAATTTCTTCTTTTTGGAAGCTTCTGTTCATTTCTTCTCCCCACTTTTTGATGGGGTTGGCTGTTTTTCTTCTTGAAGTGAAGTGCTATCAGTGTCTGATATATCCTGGATATTAACCCCTTGTCAGATGGGTATTGGGTGAATATCCTTTCCCACTCTGGATTGTCTTTGTATCTTGGTCACTGTTCCTTTTGAGGTGCAGAAGCTTTTCAATTTTATATAATCCCATTTGTTTATCTTTGCCTCCATTTGCTTGGTCAGTGGTGTTTCGTCTTTGAAAATGCTTTTAGTTTCGATGTCGTAGAGCATTTTTCCTATGTTTTCTTCGACATACCTTATAGATTCATGTCTGATGTTGAGATCTATAATTCATTTTGATCTGACTTTTGTGCATGGAGTTAGAAAGAGGTCTAAGTTCATTTTTTTACATGTAGCTGCCCAGTTTTCCCATTTGTTGAAGAGGTTTTATTTGCTCCACTTAATATTTAAAAAAAATCTTAAGAAGTTACTATAAATAACTTTATGCCACTAAGCTGGAGAACCTAGAAGCAATGGACAAATTCTTAGACTCATATGAGCTCCCCAGACTGAACCAAGAGGAAACAAAAAACTGAATAGTTCAATGTCAGGTAAATAAATTGAAACAATAATTAAAAACTTCCCCAAAACAAAAGCTCTGGTCCAGATGGATTCACTAGTGAATGAATTCACTAGAATTGTACCAAAACTTCAAAAAAGACTTAGTGTCCATACTTTTCAAGCACTGCCAAAATATTGTGAAAACAGGAATCCTCGCTAGCAGCTTCTATGAAGACCATATCACACTGGTCACTAGTATTACTTGTATCTTCTCATTTTTCATTGATGTGCTTGAGCAGGCACAAGTAACGTCTCCATTCATTGGGAATGAGGTACATTATTGCTACTGTTTTTGGCATATAGAATACACCATGGGTAGCTTGCCAGGCTCTGCCGTGGCTCTGGGTTCATCCCTGGGGGCCCAGTCTTTTTCTATGTCAGACCATCAACCATTTTTTTTTGCCCTTCGAGGTGTTGCCTTGCCCCTTGAGGTGTTGCAGGTGTGGCTGAGGTACCTGGCTGCGTTGGCAGGTGGCAGGCAGGAAACAGACTTATCTACACCCAGGGCTCTGCCCATTGGGCCCTGGATGGTTGATGGTCTGACATATCACACTGATACCTAAAACAAAAGACCACCCTCATATGCAGGACATAAATATACACAGAAAGGTAGCAGCAAAAATCAGGTTGGAGCTGTTATGGAGTGGGGCGTGGGAGCACAGCAGGGCTGAGAGGGAGGGATGTTGGTGTCCTTGCTGAGAGTGAGGGATGTTGGTGTCCTTCCAAGAAGGAGCTGGGCACACTGTTGATGGTTTTGCAATTATGTGCATGAGAAACCATTATTAACACTATTGTAAGTCACATAATCTCAATACAAATATAAATAGCAACAAGTAAATAGCAAATAGATGTATCCCTTGATACAAAAAAGAGGAGGAAAAAAGGTACCTTTCCTGTGAGGGAGCTGCTGGGGGTCCCCAACGATATCAGGAAACGAGTTCCCTTCTACCTCCGTAGCTGACAGGAAATGGATGAAAACTCAGGAGTCCAGCAAAGTTTCAAAAGGCTTTACTCTCACAGTAAAGCCTTTTTCTGTTACTGGATTGGTATACAATCCAGTAACAGGAAAACCCCGGACTTTAGGATCTTAGCTGGGCCCCGGCCACATGTAGGTTTATAATCCTAGGCCAAGATGGCTGCTACCACGTGCTAAGGCCTAACAGGGAACAAAACAGAGAGGAGAGGCAGAGAGCAAAAGAGAAGCCAAAATGGCCAAAAGCCCTTTCTCCTTTCTCCTAGCTTATTTTATAGACAGAAGCCCACCAAAACCTTACTGCCCAACCCATCATGGACTGAGCTATCCAGAGATGAAGCCAGGTAAATGACCCTACTGAAATGCAGATCTTCAGATGGTTTCTATGGTTCAAGCCTCAAAAATGCCAGATCTGATTCCCTGAGGTAAAATCTCCCTAGCAGAGTGGAGAGGGGCTGCATCTCTGAACCAGAAATCAGTTCAGAATGTACCTTGTAGAAAATGGCATTAATACTTCTTACCACGAATATATAGCCAGCTGATTCCAGACTCTAGATCCCACTAAGGTCCAAAATCCCATCAGAATAATTCACTTTGGTATTGCTTTTAGTATCAGAGATGCGTAAGTTTGCCCAGATGAGCACTGGCATGTCTCCTTAAAATAGGAGAACTGATTACATTATGGATGATCCAAGTACTCTTGGAATATCTACATGTATGTGCCACACCAAGACCCATGGGAACAGGAAGAGTAGAACTGGGGCAAGAAAGATTCATAATATTTATGATAAAATATTTATGTCATATACAATTGTGAAATCAATCCAATTCTTCCCAAGCTCCCATTGTGTCTGCTCCGAGATTCCCTAAAGTCAGAGATTAGCTCTTCACATAAACTAAGTGTAGCCAGAGCCTAAGGCTCAGTAGGGCATGTCACCCAACGCTTTCCTACCCCTCCAAATCATTAACCATCCATTCTCTCTCCAGATAAAGCTAGCCATCTAGACATGTCCCACATGTTCTCTGAGAAACTGTAGCTCTCAACTACATCATATTCATAAAGATGCAGGATTACAGGTACAACAATATTATTTGATAATGACACAGAGGTTTATGAATTTGTATTTGACTGCATTTAAAACTCAAATACCTACGAGCATAACCACAAGAGTTGCTGTACACAAGCATTTTAAGAAAAACCTGGAATTCAAGTCTATTTAGAAAGGTCAAAAAAATGTATTGCTCTCATTCTGAAGGACTTTAATCAATAAAGTCTAACACTCCTGTTTTTCTGGTTTATACTAAATATTAAGGAGTAGCTACAATGTTTCTAAAATGAGTTACTCATTCTGTCCCAGTAACTAGAATATGAGTGTCAATGTTGTCCAAGTGCAGCCTTCAAATGCCTTCATTCACTTGTCTAATAATTTCTTCTGCATTTAAATATCTGAAATTGAAAGCCGATCTGAGTAGCAGTGTTCAAAACACTGCTACTCAGATTTTATGCCAAATAAAATAATTTTATGCCGTATAAAATAATTTTATGACATATAAAATTATATGAAAGTATATAATTAAGGTTGAAAATATTTTATAAATAAAAATATCCAAATAGGCACTTACATATCCGAAGTTCGTACTTCTGAGTCACTCTATGGGTCACCTGTAGAGAGAACAATTCAAATAACGGTATTAGGATGAGTTTTTCTTTCACAGAACTTGTATCACTTGTCACTTGTCTTCCCATGGATCATTGATTTGCTCAAGCAGGCACCAGTAACATCTCCATACGTCCTGTCACATGCTAGTGTAGCCCAAGGGCATCTGCTTGCTCCAGGAACATAAAGAGCCTCAAACCATTCCATCAGGTCGTGGGAATGAAGTCTATAATTGTTACTGGTATTTGGCATATCAAATACGACACGGGTAGCTTGCCAGGCTCTGCCGTGAGGGTGAGATGCTTGTAGTCACCTCTGATCTCAAGCACACATGACACAGGCACATAACAGATCTAAACCACTGTGGTAGGAGCAACGGAAAACAAATGGACAGTGAGGCATCGTTCCCCCCTCTTTCTCATAACATATAGTTTAATTCCTGTTTTTTTTTTTTTACTTTCGGGTCAGATCCAGGGGTGCTCAGGAAATATTACTCCTGGCAGTGCTCAGGGGACTATAGAGGATACTGAGGATTGAACCCAGCTTGGTTGTATGAAAGGCAAATTCCCTACTCTTTACTATCAGTCCAGAACCAGATTAAGTCCTACTTGAGACTACATAAAAATTGTTAGGCAATGTAATCCAAGTGCATCTGAATACAAATTCTGTTTTTGGTGTAAATAAAACTTGAATAATCCTAATGTTCTTTTCATAATGTTTTCTTTGTCAAAACACATTAAATTTAAGCAATCTAATCAAGGGGAGGGGGGGTATTCTCAGCAACAATTAAAGGTGCTGCACTATGCCAGAAAAGAGCAGACAGGAAAAATAAAAGGAAGCAACAGAAACAAAATAGCGAACTTCCAGTTTACCCGCCCTCAAACCATTTCAGAATTCAGTGTTCTAAAGAGACTTCCTTAAACAGCAATAGTTAAAAAGATTACCAGTAACCTTGCTGACAAGACTGAGTCCTAACCTAACACAATTCTACATGCTCACACCATTAAGGTTGACTGAAAATATTCTCTGTCTGTGTCTTCTCTGTTGCTCTGTCTCTGTCTCTCACACCACACACACACACACACACACACACACACACACACACACACCACATAGGGTGAAACAGAAACAAACACATTTATAACATGTTTATCAGGAAAATAAATCTTGTTCTCTCCAGTGTTTTCCTTTGCTGTATTTCCACCCTTAATAGCATCACTTGCTTATTTGTTTTAAGAAACCTTTCATACATTTTGTGAATAAAGGACATATAACAGAACAGGGAGCCTGGCATAATAATTCTCACATTTGAAAAGGGTAATATTCTAGGCCATTTTTCCCATAGGACTACTGTTCCTTGGCCACCGCTTCTTGGTTATTCAATTAACTAGAAGGCAGAAAAGCACCCCACACAGCACTTAGGCTTGCCCTGCTCTCACATTCTAGTAAGCCAGGATATGCCAAGTTTCTGAGCAATTGATTCAGAACCAATTTGTGGCAAACAAATGCTCTCCCGCTACTTAGAGTGGAAAGATCTCTCCATGCACTTTTGTCTAGACAGTCTCAACTATAGGAATATAATGTATTTGCTGGCCCTCTAGTGATTTATTAAATGCCAAATCTATACAGCACAGGCACTAAAGCTTAAGAAATGGAAAAATAGCTTACCCAGTGGACTTGTAATGACTTATTAAGATTATGTTGGCAGCAAGACTTATACAGTATCAATAAATAATAGCAATCTATCAAATAACTTTGGTTGAAATGGTAATGTTTAGAAATATCCCATTTAAGGTAGGTGAAATACACCCACTGGGGATTAGTGGAATGGAAAATATTCCCATGCAGTGATGCGAAAGAATCTCAGGTCTACTATGGCAATTTTGCTTAGAATGTTAGCTAACTTAAAAAAATAAAAAGTAAAGCTATAACCTTCAGCTAAAACTCAGTTTCAAAAGAGAAAGGTGCAGACCCAAATCCAGCATAGAAAAAGCATTGGAATTTTATTATTAAAACCCAATGTTATTTTTATACCAAACTTAAAGAATCATGACACTTATTTTATTTTGTATATTTTTGATAATTCTATCAAAATTATAACTTTTTCTCATAAATTTCCTAACTAAATGTTAAGTTTTAGCAGACATTTAAAAGAATCATTGGAGAAAAAAGGAGATGGGGGATAGGGGACACTCTCATGTTAAAAGGTCTTTTGACACTTTGCAAATTAAATTTGCACATGCATCACATAGGGTGGAACAGAAACTGGCACATGTATAACATGTTTATCAGGAAAATAAATCATCAAATGCAACATACCATGTTGCCATATATTAACCAGTTGAGTTCAATTATTCATCAATGGGAAATTTTTACATTTTTCCCTATAAACTATAAGATACATTTCCATGTGTTTTGTTTTTGTTTCTGGGCCACATTCAGTAGTGCTCAGGTGTTATTTGTGTTCTGTGTCTAGGTATTATTCCTGGTGGTGCTCAGGGTCATACATAGTGCTGGGGAACAAAACAAAATTATCTGTGTACAACGCAAGAGCCAAAGCCATGTAATATCTATCTAGTCTTATAAAACATACTATTAAAAGGCAGTATAGTTCACGTGAAACCGATCATGTCAGTACTTCATTAATAGATTTTTCATGAAGGTATTACCACCAAGTTTTCATCTATAGTAAGACAAAAAGTACTATGTCCAACAAAATAGATGTTTATTAAATTTCTTTGTGAGCTGCACTTAGAAATAATCTTAAAATATTCATTAATCTTTTTTAAAAGGATACCATTTGTGATCAAATTAGTGCAGCTAATCCAATTTTCTCAAAAATAATATATGATTGATTGTCCCAAATTGTTCTTTTTAATATTTAAACATTCATTATACCCACAAATTGAAATAAGATATTTGACAGCTATAAGATGTATATTATTCTCTGTATTCTTCAGAGTTTTCTCACAGGAAATATTGCAAATTCTCACAGGCTTCCACACCAGTCCTTCCTCTTCCCCTCATCACAGACATGTTTCTGAGCATGTGGGAAGAAGAAGTTCAAGGCACTTTCCAAAAGTGTGTGCATGCCAATGGGTGCATGCACTCTGGAAATTATTATTTATTCTGCTTAAAATAATCAGGAGCTAAGGTAACATTCATTTACCATCTTTTTAAGTTAATACTATTGTGGACAAAATCTAAAGTCATAAAGGAATCTTGAGAAAATTCAACTTTTTAAATACACACATATACATACAGAGGACTGTAAACGAAACTTAATAATATATATGATTATATATACATATATATATATATTTTTTTTTTGTTTACAGCCTTCTGTCTCCTACTCAGCAGGTGTCCGTCTCCTAACCAGGTGTACTGACTTGCCAGCCCTGGGATTTGTATTGTAAGTTAAATGTTGTCTCTTTCCTGTATGCCCTTTGGATATTCTTATGTTAGAGCAATTCCCTTTTGTATAGATTCAAGAAGACAACTAAGACTATGAATTTGTAATATAGGAGTCAATTGACTTTTAAATATTTACTCCTGGCATCCATCAGTTTTCCAAATTTAAGCCTCAGTTGCCCCAAGATTGATTCTAGTTCCTCACACCCCAAAGCAAGGATCCCGCCATGGAACTTGGATGGACCCAGAGTAAGCTGTGAGTAAAGGACCCTGGCCTCAACGGGGGACAGGCTAAGTGGCACAAGCACTATAAGTTAAGACCATGGTCATGGAACAAATTCTGACCTGACCTAAAGATAAGCAACTGATTTAGGATTCTGTTGGGTTAGGAATAAAACTAAACTGGATGAGGACTATAGTCTGGAATATATAATGAGATGTCTTCAGGAAAAGTCACCCATTAAGCTTAATCCTAGGTGTTGATATCAACTGTATTTCTTTCTGTGTTTATACAAAGTGACTAGCAATATTATTATTAAGGTGATATAGTCTCAGGGCAAGATTCTATCTCTGGGAGGTTTCTTGGTAGACTGTCCCAGGAAGGAGGGGCTTTTATACCTTTTCATTGTTTCAGGATCAGTCTATCACCTCTTGTAACTCCCAACCCCCAGCCTTTAGGGATGGGATAACTGGCAGACTTGACTTAGAAAAGAGAGGAAAGGAGAAAAGAGAAAGATAAAGGAAAAGTATGACAAATACCAGTAACAATTATAGACCTCATTCCAGAATGGTTTGAGGCTCTTTATGTTCCTGGAGCAAGCAGATGCCCTTGGGCTCTACTAGCATGAGACAGGACATATGGAGATGTTACTGGGGCCCGCTCGAGCAAATCGATGATGAACGGGAAGACAGTGATAGTCTCAGGGCAAGATTCTCTCCCTGGGAGGTTTCTTGGCAGACTGTCCCAGGAAGGAGGGGCTTTTATACCTTTTCATTGTTTCAGGATCAGTCTATCACCTCTTGTAACTCCCAACCCCCAGCCTTTAGGGATGGGATAACTGGCAGACTTGACTTAGAAAAGAGAGGAAAGGAGAAAAGAGAAAGAGAAAGGAGAAAGAGATGCCTGTGGTCTGTTTCCTTTGTCCATCTGTCAGAACAAAGGGTATTAGAATGTGTCAGGGGAACCTGCCAAACCCCAATATCTTTTGGGGACCCCACTGAACTCCTATATATGTGTGTATACACACACACACATATACACCTATGTGTGCATATATGAGAATTTTTAAGCAAGAAAACTGTGTGTCTTCCGATGTACTTAACATAGCTTGTCAAAACTCGTATTTGGCTGTATTTTTCTGCTTTTGACAAGTTAAACAACATCAATGTAGTTTAGTTTCGGGGACTTCAGCTATATCTAACTTAAACTAGATTTAAATTTCAAATAACAGGCTTGTGCATTGACAAGACGAAAATATTAGTGTTCTAAAATCTCTTGTACTTGGGAAGGATTTTAGTATTGTATGATTTAAGTCTTCTACATAGTTTAAATATTTAAGCTATCTAATAATTTTAATGTAATAGCACAGACTGAATCCGATCTAAGGGCGGGTGTCAGCGAAAGCACGAATGTTGATTTGACCCTCCTCTACCGGTTCCTCCGGCTTCCGGGATCCGCCTGCAGCGCCGGAGCGACCTGCAGCGATCAGCTGGGAGTTTGGAAGCCCCCTCCAAGCGGCTTCATAGGCCCAGACCGGCCGTTTCCCTGACTTCTGATTTGCTCAAGAAAGATGGACTCGGTGACCTTCAAGGACGTGGCTGTGAACTTTACCCGGCCGAGTGGGCTGTGCTGGACGGTGCTCAGAGGCCGCTGTACAGAGACGTGATGCTGGAGAGCTGCAGGCAACTGGCCTTCGTGGGTAGGGTTACTCTAGTGGAGAAGCCAGTGGTCCTCTTGGGGTACCTTGGAGATTGAGGTGTTCGGTGGAGACAGCACCGGAGTCTCATAAGCAGTAATTCCTGGCATGTTTTGGAAGAGAAGCGGATTTTCTGGGACTCTGGTGATCTGCAAAAGCAGCGACCAAAACGCCTCTTGGTGGACAGTCTCGGGGACGGTCATGGAGCTTCTGAGGGTGCAGGAGGAACCCCGAGGCTGACTCGAAGCCACCCTGGGGCCAAAAGTACCGTTGCCGCCTCTTGTCTGGGCTCTTCTCGCCAGCACCCACCTGCTCCTCCCCACCCCTCTCCTCCCTGTTGACCGGCCCTTTGGACCTGCCAGGCCGCTGAGGGGACCCTGTCTCCCACTCGGGGAGCCCTCAGGCGAGGTCCCCAGGACAAAGAGCCCGACATCCCACGAATGCAAAGTCTGTGGGAAAACCTTCAGGTATGCCTCCCTGCTGACCCGTCACATCAGACCACCACGAGGAGAAGCCTTACCTGTGCGAGCAGTGCGACTTACCTGCAGGAGCAACCAAGACGCACGAGGACCTCGACAAGCCATTCAAGTGCCCTCAATGCCACAAGGAGTTCAGGTACCCCTGTAAGCTGTGCGCACATGCCCAGATCCACACGGGGGTCAAGCCCCTTCATGTGTGATCAGTACGGGGAAAAGCTTCAGGTCGGGCTCCAAGCTGCGCCGGCACAGCCTGACTCACACGGGGAGAAGCCCGGAGAAGCTCTGAAACACTTCGCACACGCCAGGGCCGGCTGGTGTGCTCGGGTGCAGAGTTGTGGGTACATACCCCGGAGCACCATTTTCGCCATCCCCTCCTAAGCCTCAGGGTACACCTTTTGTGTTTATGGTCTTGGGGCCACATCCTAGGATGCTCAGTGTAGTCCGGCCTGCGCTCAGAGGATTGGGCCTGGACTGGCCACTGCAAGTCCAGCGTCCTCCTCGCAGTCTTGCAGCTCCCTCCTCGGGGTAGTCTGCTGCTGGGAAAGTCATTTTCGTAATGTGAAGTGCCTTGTCCTTTGTGGAACCTGTTGGGGAATTATGCCCAAATTAAACTGATTTATCTTACGGTGTTTCTTTAGGGGTCACAACCGGGTGGTGCTCAGGGCTTCCTCCTGGCTCTGTGCTAGGGCTCAAGCCTGTCAGGGCAAAGGGAACGCTGTGGAGCGCTGGCCAGGATCCATCTTGGGTGGTTGTGCAAGGCCAGCATCCTCCTTGCTTTAGTTTGGTTCTGGCAATGAAGTTTTACTTAATTTTAGCCTAGCAAGAAACCAGAGTAAACCACACACCATGCAGTCAGTCATTCTCAACATCCAGACTCCATAATTCCTCAGAGCTCCATCCAAGAGAAAACCCGATCTTCTCCTTTTTAAGTTTCATCAGTAAATGCTTGAGATGAGAGCCTTCTACTGAGATTATACCACCTACACGGCAAAGCCTGGCAAGCTACCCATGTTTTATTTACTTGTTATGCCAAAAACTAGTAACAATTATGGACCTCAGTTCCATGACCTGAAGAATGGTTTCAGGTTCCTCCTTCCCTGGAGCAAGCAGATGCCCTTGGGTTACACTTGCTTGTGACAGGACTCATGGAGATGTTACTAGAGCCCAATTGAGCAAATTGATGAACAATGGGAAGACAGTGACAGCACAAACTGGCTTTAACTGGTGGCAAAATTGGTGGACACTGGCTTTAACTGGCACTGATTAGTTAACTCAAAATTTTTTATCTGATTTGGCTAGAAGATTGAGACAAACTCCTGGAATCCAGGACAACTTAACAGTAACCTTGCTGGGTGTATTTGTAGTAATGTGCAGAACTTCTAAACACAAAGAAACTGATTGCAAGATAGCATTAATGTCTCTTAGCAACAGCAACATTGCTAGGAGGGAAGAGATCAAAGCTTTCAAAATATTCCCAACATGCCACCCTCTTCCTGGCGAAAAAGCATAATAAACTCATTTCCACATGTGCAAATTCTCTGACCTCAAAAGCTTTCTCAACAGTTTCCCACCAAAATGAGAAGGTAAACAAAGACACAGGAGGAAAACAAGTAACTCCATGACACGAAAATTCCTCACAGGAGAGAATTAGCAGGAGTCCCCAGAATGAAGGGAAAACGCAGTGGGAGTGACATCCCACCAGCTGGTTCAGAGAGCAACTCCCTGAGCAGAGCAGATGTCACCAGAAGAAATATCAAGAAGTAAAATCCAGTGAACACATGGAGCCAAGAATTAAACAACTGGGGAAGTTTGAAGGAGAATTACTTAGAGACATGAATAATATTAAGCAAATCTGTAACCAAACAATTTTCAATCCAAGGAAACAAAGAAATGAGCAGGGAAAGGAATAATACTTAAGAAGTCCTTTTAGTGAGAGAGAGAGAGAGAGAGAGAGAGAGAGAGAGAGAGAGAGAGAGAGAGAGAGAAGTGAAAAGTGCCTGCCATAGACGCAGGCTTAGGGGAGGGAGAATCAGGGGTCATTGGGGGAGGGAGAATCAGGTGTCATTGGTGGTGTGAAATGGGCATTGGTGCAGAGATGGGTGCTGGAACACAGTATGACTGAAACCCAAATATGATTATTTTTGTAATTGTATACTCACAGTGGTATAATAAAAAATTTTTTAAAAAGTAGTTCTCTGATTAGTTTTGAGTTGGGATTCAATAGGCCTAAGAATGTGAACACTAAGTGAGTGAGTCAAAATTAAGATACAACTACACTTAAAATTTGCAGAAGGTGTGTTTGTGTCCTTAAGAGGTTAGGCTGGAGAAAAAATATGCAGCAAGTAAAATAAAGACCACCAAGGTAAATTTGAATTTCAGATAAACATGCAATTTTTTTTTCATGAAACATGTCCCAAGTTTTGGATGGAAAAAGATGGTAGGAGTGAGAAAGCGTTACATCATCTTCTAAAACTGGAAAATCAATAAACATTTCAAACTAAGGTACCAGAAATATTTAAAAATGGTTGCCTTTGGAGAGCAGGAAATTATGATAAGAAAGGTCAGATGATATTTCTTTTACACCAAGGATTTCCTCTTTGGAGATGTTGGAGAAAAGGCTGGAAGACACACAACCCTCCATTGAACCAGAGTTGGTAGTTGCATGCAAAGTCAGTGCCTTATTATCCCCATACTACTTTCCGGTCCTATACCAAGTATTTGTTTTAGAAACTTTACTCTTTCCTTTGAAATGCAATATGACATAGTACACTGGGTATGATGTTTGCTTTGCATGCAGCTGACCCGAGCTCCATTACTAGCATGCATATAATCCCCAAACCCCCAGGAGTAATTCCTGAGCACAGAGTCAGGAGTAAGTCCTCAATACTACCAGAAATGGTGGAAAAGAGAGGGAGGGGGAGAGAGAGAGAGAGAGAGAGAGAGAGAGAGAGAGAGAGAGAGAGAGAGAGAGAGAGAGTACCAAGAGTAAGTCCTGAGCACTTCCAAGTGTGGCCCAAAGAACAAATAAAATAAATAAATAAAAGCTACTTTTTTAATAGATTTGATGCAAATATGACAAGATGCTCTAATTTGGGAAAGTGGGTTACATAGATATTTGTTATGGGTTCTTTCTTTTTGGTGGGGTGGGCCACATCCAGTGTGGATGTGGTGCTTGGAGAATACTCCCAACTCTCTCTTTGAGGTTGATCCAGGAAGTGCTCCTGTGACTATGACCTGAAAAGCAAGCACCTTAACCCTTGTACTATTACTCCCTCTTACATTATTTTTAATCATTTGGGATTTTTTTTGGTGGGGGACGGGAGGAGTGCTTGGGAAGAATTAGCAGTCTAAACAACAAATAGTTACTTTGTAGGGTTTATTAAATGGTAAGAATTTTGGAGGAATTGGGAGTCCTATATTCTTTTCATTCATTCAAGGAATATTTGTTGTGTCATCCCATCATGTTGGGAAATCAGATCAAGTTACAGAAAAATTCGTATTTTCTAGACATGAAGCAGCTATAGAAAGACCAACCAAGGTTAGAAAGATAGTATGGGGATAAGACACTCGCTTTGCCTGTGCATGCCCCTGGTTTAATCCCCAGCACCATAGATGATTTTCCCAAGCCCCGCCAGGAGTGAACCCTGAGTACAGAGCCAAGAGTAAGCCCTAAGTACCAGCAAGTGTGGAGAGAGAGAGAGAGAGAGAGAGAGAGAGAGAGAGACATGGATGCAGAGAAGATGAAAGACAAACCATCTCAACAACCTATCATCAAAATGTCAGTCAATCCCAACTCATCATACATAAAGGCCTCTCCTGGCCCAGAGCTCTTCTAGGCTTACTCATTTCTGAGCACAAGATGGGCACGGGAACTCCTTGAAGGTAAAAGCACTATCTTGGAACTTTGGTTCATGGGTCTCTGAGGATCCCATCCCAGTTTAATAAGACGCCCATGACAGTATTAATTAAGGATTTGCAAAGTACCTGCTGATGGAGTGAATAAAATAAACAATGAAAATAAAGATTATGATTAAACCATTTTTTACCAGCTCAGACATTAATAAAAGGTTTTGTAGAAAGTAAAACTAGACCAACTAAGGGAAAATTATTCGACCTTATTTATGCCATTTCCATTTTAACAATAGTAATGCAACAAAAAATAATAGGGAACCTAAAACATAGTTTGAATAAGCAAATAATCCTCATTGATGGAATAAAAGAAAAGAATGACTGAAAAATCAAAGACATGATTTAGAAAACACTTTCCCTGGGGCTTGGAAAATAAAGAGGCCTCACTAAGAAAAACATAAATAGAGAAGAGCCAGGGTGGATAAAGTAAAGAATTGGGCTTTGTGCATATTAATGTAGCCTCAATACCCAAGGCCCAGCGACAGGCATGCCTGAGGCATCCCCAATTTTTTAAAAATGTAAATGTGAAAAGGAGACAAGCAGTTCCTGCTTTTTGTCACCTCAAATATCATCAATTTGATTTCTTGAAAGTCTCTTTTACACAACTCTATTTGACATTCTGGCTCCTTCAAGAGCTCATTTATCAGACAGTGCCATCATTTTCAGGGATAGTGGAAGGTAAGTTTAGCCCCTGCCAGGTCCCTTGGTAAAACTGAGCTGGCTCTTCTGTGCAAGAGTGCCATCTAGTGGTCAAAGAATGACACAGGCTACACCGCACAGGGCTAAAGAGTGGGGGAGGGGAGAATGCACTGGGGGGGAGGGGGCAGTTTGCCTTCATTGCTATTTCCTTGTGTGCTGTGGCAAAAATCCACACCTCTTGCCATCTGTATGTGACTTTATGAGACCACTGCCTTTTAATAAAGGTTTGAAGCACAATGCCTGATTTTTAACATATTCTTAAACCACACGGTGGAAAAAAAACAGTAAAATAAGTACAGTTCTATGTAACTTTTCATATTAGATCAAGAATAGTGCTTGCAGTCAAAAAACATAATCTGGTTATTTTGATATTGTGGATGCAAAGGATTAAAAATAAATAATTTATGTAGCTGACTCAATCCCTGATCCCTTCCAGATGCGTTCCCTCAGCTTAGAGCCAGAAGTAAGGCCTGAATTCCACTAGGTATGGCCCGAAAGCAAAAACAAAACTAACTTATAAGTGTCTTGTATAGAAATGCAACTCATCCTTAACACTGCTGCCTTCATCTGCTCTTCTCTAAACTCCCAGTTTGCTCTAAACAGAAAACAACAAGCTATTTGGATGCCCATTGCCCAAAGACATCTTTTTTTTCTCAGAATGTCCAGGACATTTTGTCAAACCTTTATAGCTCTTTATAAGCATATATTATCTCCCTGGCTATGCTCTAAGCTTCTTGGGGCAGAATTCATTTCTGATTCATGCATTAAAAAGTTCCAAACAGCTGATTACCAAACAGCGCTGCTAACAGCAGGGGGTCAGCTTGACTGAGACTTCCTGGCCAGAAAACATAAAGTCTGCACACATAAGCAAAACTCCACTCGTACTCTGAGGGGTGTCAGTGGCCCTTACAGTCCATTTTACTCGTTAGGAAATCCTGATCTAAAATAAATTTCTGAAATGCAGACTATTCAAAAATCAGAGCATTTCTGTATGCCCATGTCAGATACAGCTTGAAGAACATGAACTTAGTCCTGACACTGTCAAACATCCACCAGGAAAATGGGGGAAGAAACCATCTATTTCGTTTTTATTGCGACGTTAAGTACAAAGCACCACTGAAACTGGGAGAATGAAAATTGCTGAAATGTTCCCTCAAGGTTGCTCAAGATTCTGATGACCGAATCCCCAGGGGGACATCACACAGTCACCTCTGCTGGTCTTTAGGGGAACCTGGTATCTTAATTTTCTCGTCTGAGTGTGTAAAAAACAAGTAGAAAAAGTTCCTATCACCTTAGAAATATTAATATTTCTTCTGTCACCCACACTTTACCTCTCTTTCTCAGACACACTGTAGGAAGTGGAAAATGTTCAAACATACATAAAACTCCATCCATTATCCTAAATCCGCCACTAAGCTAGCAAACCTGAAATCTTCTATGTGTACTTTGACCCTCTCCAAAACCCCCTTCTTCAAAGAGCAGTGATAACTTATTCCCAGCTGTGGAAATTTCTCTCCCTCCAAACAAAAAATTAGAACAGAAAACTAGTGGTATTTTGACCACAGACCCAGGAGAGGCGAAGATTGGCAGGCCCCTTCCTGGTGAGGCTCAGAAATCCAGGCAGCAGTTTATGGGGCCCCCATCAGTACATCAATAACCAACACCCCTTGCTACCCACTCTGCATGGTGCTTCCTCCCATTCTCATGAGAGCAGAAGGGCCTTCTCTCCACAGGAAATTTTGATCTTCTGCAAGGATTTTCAATAGGCTTTAACATTTTTTTTCCGCAACACAGTCGAAATACAAACACTGTCAAAAGTTAAGCATAAACTTAAAACTTTATAGTTTTAAGAGTATGCAGCAGGAGGAAATTTGTAGCCAATCTGATTTATCAGGGCAGGATGCGGGAACGGGGAAGAGCAGAAGCAGGGGGAAACATGAAATTATTTAGAACCGCATGCCACAGGGTGGTTCTGAAAAATTGAAACAAGTTAAATGAGCAATAGTACCACCAGAGGTGTGGTTGTTACTAAGAAACCGCAATCTGCACATTCCCTTAGGACCAAGACCAGAGATCAGCTCTGTCGCTGTTAAGAGGATGGCCACATCAGAGACAGGTAGAGCAAAAACTAAGAGAAAATGGACATGGGCAAGAAAAAAGTCCAAGATGAAGTCAAGAAGAGAGTCCAAGAGGAGGTGCCCACAAATGAGGGCTGGACACAAGCAGGTAAACCAGAGAGGCCCAAGGTACTTCCAGTATCACATGGGCCAGGTCTTGTCTTCATCATTTCTGGCTGACTTGACACTGGCACCAACACCTGACCTGTGTCATGGCTCCTGTTTTGTGCCGTGGTGCTGAGACATATCACTAAAGCTCCATTCAGAAAAGAGTCGCCTGCAATTGCCCTTCAAGAACACTAAATTGGCCTTAATTTCATCGAAGGACTGTGTACTGAGTCCATAAGACATGAATTCTAAGGGCCAGAGGCATAGTACAGTGGTAGAACCCTTGCCTTGCATGTTCCTGAGCTGGGTTTGATCCCTGTCACCACATATAACCTCTCTGAGCCCCACCAGGAGTGATTCCTGAGCAGAGCAGGAGTAAGTCCTGAGCATCGCTAGGTGTGGGCCAAAAATTAAATATATATATATATATTTTTATATATATATATATATATATATCCCAATAAACCTCTAGCCAATTAAGTAATTTTACTTTCATTTATTTTAAAAATTATTTATTTTAATTTGTAGGTCACAACTGGTTGCACTCAGAGATCACTCCAGGTTTTATGCTCAGGGACTACTGGCTCTGTACTTAGGGATCGCTCATAGGACCATATTGGATGAAAGTGATCACACACAGTTGGCAGCATGCAAAACAAACATCCTGCTGGGTATACATACTCTCTCTCCAGCCCCTGATTTCATTTTCAAAAGAGTTGTTTTCCAGGTGGAATCTATCACAAACGTGTAGGAGTCAGAGGTTAGGTAAGACAGAGCAGTGTGCTAATAATCGTCAAAAATGATAATGCCAGCCTAGAACTGAGCATTGAATATAGGCAAAAAAGATACACATGATAACCTCTAAATTATGTGTTGCAATCCACAATGTGCAAGAGAGGGAAGAGAGAGAGAGAGAGAGAGAGAGAGAGAGAGAGAGAACCTGCCATAGAGGCAGGCTAGAGGGAGGGCGGAGGAATTGAGGACATTGGTGGTGGGAAACGGGCACTGGTGGAGGGATGGGTGCTGGAACACTGTCTGACCGAAACCCAAACATGAGCATCTTTGTAATTGTATACGAAGATATTACCGCTAAATATCTCACGGTGGTATAATAAAATATTTTTTAATGTTGTTTTCACTCTACATCTACTCTGGCATCTCTGAAACAAATCTATTTATCCTCAAAGCAATGAGAATTCCCACAACATAATAAGGAAAGAGTCCATGTACAAAACTGCACAAAGATTAACCTTGAGGTATCTTGCTACACGTGATTACATTATATAAGACAGGTATCCTAAGAGCAAAGGATTGTCATTCATTCAACAGTTTGGCACTTTGGGGGTGGTAGAGATGTGTCTTTAAATAACTTTGTGAAATGATTTAGTGAAGATAAAAAGCAGCCCAATGTAATAAACACTGTTACTAAGAGCGACTGCACTTAATGTAGGTCAGATCTGAAACCACCAAAAAGGCTGCAAGCAATGGTCTGTCAAGAATGAGAAATTATGTGTGTATTTTTTTTAAAAAAGATAAACTACATTTAGAAAATTAAAATGCTAATCTTATAATTAATACAACGTTTGTTCAGTTATATGCAGTCTTTCACCAGAACTTTAGGTACTAGACATTTTTTCATCATAGTATCAGACTACAGAGAGAATAGTGGCAAGTAGATAAAATGCTCAGTGGAATTTAGTGTTCACTTATCTGTCCTTCACTGCCTCCATTTTCCTCGAATATTTTTTTGTCTCTCAATAGTTTAATTACATGTGAAAAGACTCCCAGTAACACACTTGTGTTATAGCATATTAGAATTAAATGAGGGGAAAATCTTTTCATTATGTGATTTTATTATTATCCATTTGTACGCTTATTTGACAATACTGATTCAAGCTGCTGTATGTGCTCTTAAGTTCTAAATATTTTATATCCCAGAGCTCCATTCAAGAAGCTACATAATTAAATGAAAGAATAACTTGTTTATCTAATAGCAATAGTGAATTTTACAGTTCTATTTTCATCCATTGTAAAACCACCTTATATAAATGTTATACTTTCCTTTGTCAATGAACAATTTTTACTATTCCGGTATACAATCTGATATATGAATTAACAAAAGTATATGAAAATCATTTGAGAAATCTTTTATAATAGATTATAATCTTATAATCTTTTATAATAGATTATAAAAGTTAACTTCTATAAATGAAAACAAAATTCAAATCTAGCTGTCACTGTCACTGTCTTCCCATTTATCATCGATTTGCTCGAGCGGGCACCAGTAACATCTCCATATGACCTGTCTCATGCAAGTAGAGCCCAAGAGCACCTGCTTGCTCCAGGAACATAAAGAGCCTCAAACCATTCCATTAGGTCATGGGAATGGGGTCTATAATGTGACCTCATCATTAGAGCTAGATTTGACCTCATGGAATGAGGTCAAATCTAGTTAATGATGTAGAAAGCATTTTCAATTTATTAAAACACACACACACACACACACACACACCAGTTAAATTCAAAGAAAGATCCAGCTACAGATATATTTCAAACAACCTTTTTCCTCACCATAAACTAAAACCCTATTCTGCCTAAGATTAGAGGAGGAACTAAGCCTTAAAAAAAGGAACATCACAAAATTTCTTTGATACTGGAAATAGTCCATCCTTGTTCTGAAATAGTTTTGCCCTTATGACTCTGCTCCCAAGGTAGACTTTTCTGGCATAAGTAAATTTAGCTTTATTTCTGGAACAAGTAGTCTTTCTTCATAAGTGTCAAGCAGAGCTGGGCTGATTTAGCTTCCTGTCTTCTTGATACCAGCCCTAGCAAGTTTCGAAATATATGGCCATCCAAAGCAAGCTGTATTGCAAGCTCTTCTCATTTGTTTTCACTTATCAAAAAGTTAAGGGAATTCTGTGAAGCCAGCCTTTTAGGCAAGATTAAGTCAAGGTCAGAATTCACTGGCAAAACAGGACTTTTTTTTTTTTAACGTAGAACCTGTGCCTGTTCCTAATCAAGGAATTAAAGCAGGGATATGGCAGCTGGAAAGTTTTCAGTTACTGAAAATAAATGCACCCTAAGGTCTCTGAGCAAGAAATTAATAGGACATACAGACACACAACTCTCAATTTAACTGCTTTTCTGAAGCAGTTCGTTCTTTAGCAAGGAGAGTCCAATTTGGGGTGATAATATCTACTCATAAAGAGACTAATATTAAATACTAATCAAATGCTTTTATTTCATGAGTTTTTCTTTTGTTTTTGCTATTTTGGGTCACACCTGGCCATGCTCAGGTATTACTCCTGGCTCTGCTCACAGTGCTTGGGGGGCCATATGGGATGCCAGCGATGGAACCTGGGTCAGCAGCATGCAAGGAAAACGCCCTAGCAATGGCCCCTCTGTGAGTAGTTTTAAGTTTTCCTTCAACATGACTGTTATGTATGACTGTGTCTAGGCTTTCTGTCACCTTTGTCTATCCATGTGATGCCAGCCAAGTTGTTTCACGAAGGCTCTCACCAATCTACATGATGACATTCTGTGGTGAGGAATTATTCCCTGACCTTACACTTTGACTAGAACAGCCTATAATATAGCATATACACTTATGATATAATACAGCCTATACTATAATACACAATAAATTGTGGGGCTTCATAAATATACAAGTTCTTCTTTCCCTGAGGATGTATTACCAACCAAAAGCAGCGGCCAGAAGATGGTCTCTTCTAATTGCCAATAAGCTCACACAAGAGACATTTGAGGGTGATACTGGTTTAGAATTTCATTTGGGGCTAAGATGATGGTCATGGTACAGAAAAGTGCTTTGGCAGATTTTCATTAATTTCTAAAACTTGTGATACACCAGAAGTCACTGAATCTAAAAAATGCACCACTGCGTAAAATTCACAATTTGTGCCAAACATCATAGTATATTTTATTTAATCTTTTTAATATCAAAAGCAAAGACACTCTAAAATAGTTCTTTTCAAATTAAATCAAATTAAATTCTAACAGAATTATTCAGATGTATTTCATGTTTAAAATGTTTTGACATTCTGTGCTCACTTGGCAGCACACATACTAAACCTGAAGCAATAAAATGGTCAGTATGGTCCCTGCTCAGGAATGATATGGAAATTCACAAGGCATCCCATATTGAAAATATTAAAATAACGCGATGTTTACTCTGAATACATATCTGCTTTACAGAGATTCATTCCTTACATACATAACCCAGCACATGCTAATTAACTAAAGCTAATATAAACTGCACATAAATTTAATTATTTATTATGTGCTACAATTGTGATTTTTGACATCAACATAAAAGTTGCACTATTTAATTTTTTCTAGTGCTGTTTCTTCTTTAACATTTATCCAACTACTAGTTACCAAGCATCTGTTCTTATGACCATATCTTAGCTAATATTCCATTTAATGGGAGCAATTGGCTTTTAAAAGTAGAAATCCTAAAATTTTAATAAACATAATCAGTGTTTGAGGGTAAAGTGAAACATATATTATAATATAAACATATATGCAGATATAACTTGAAGTTAAATAGAAGTGTATCTTATAATATGCATTATATACATATATAATATATAATATACACATATACAAAACTTGAGGTTATATATACAATATGTAAATTGAGGTTAAAGTGAAATAATATATATATTTATATATATAAAACACTAGTTTCAACATTTCTGTAAGAGGAGGAGCCAAAATGCATCAATTAACCTTAAAAAAAGTGACTGTCAAGAAGTCAGATTTGCAAAACAACAATGAGATATCATCAACTTACACCACAGAGACTGGCACATATCCAAAAGAGCAAGAACAACAAGTGCTGGTATGGATGCGGGAATAGGGGGACACTCATCCATTGTTGGTGGGAATGTCAAATGGCACAGCCTTTCTGGAAAACAATAAGGACATTCCTCCAAAGACTAGAAATTGAACTCCCATTTGACTCATCCATAGCACTCCTGGGGATATACTCGGAAGCCAAAAACACACAGCAGAAGTACTATCTGCACCTTTATATTGATAGCAGCAATATTCACAATAGCCAGAATCTGGAAACAACCAGTGTGTCCGAGAACTGATGACTGGATAAAGACACTTTGGCACATCTACACAAAGGAATACTATGCAGCTGTTAGGAAAAATGAAGTCATGAAATTTGCCTATAAATGGATGGACATGGAGAGGATCATGTTGAGTGAAATTAGCCAGAAGGAAAAAGATAGATACAGAATGACTGCATTTATTTGCATGACATAAATATATATGTACATATTATAATACCAGTATCCAAGGTCAAGTGAAACATGGATCAGGAGGTCTTGTCAAAGGTGGAAATTATCACAAACATGTGGGAGTCAGAGGATAGATAAGACAGAGAATGGAATAGTGTGCTAGTAATTGTCGAAAGTGCTAATACCAACCTAGAACTGAGCATTAAATACAGGCAAAAAGATACACATGACAACCTCTAAATGTATGTATTGTAATCAATAATGTGTAAGAGAAGGAAGAGAGAAAGAGAGAGAAAAGAGAAAGAGATAAAGAACCTGCCATAACTTTTTTAATTGTATATCTTTGTAATTGTAAAAATAAAAAAAATTTAAAAAAGGATAAAAAAATTTAAAAAAAAGAAAAGAACCTGCCGTAGAGGCAGGCTAGGGGAGGGGGAGGGAATCAGGGACATTGGTGGTAGGAAATGGGCACTGGTGAATGGATGGGTGCTGGAACACTGTATGACCGAAACCCAAATATGAACATCTTATGAACATCTTTGTAATTGTATATCTCACGGTGGTATAATAAAATATTTTTAAAAAAGAAGTCAGATTGAGAGTAAGAGAGAGGCTATAGTAAGTGGTGGAAGGATAGGGACACAGGGTGATGGGACTGGATGTAGGAATATTGCAAGCCTGAAAGTCCATTAAAAATGCCAACCAAAATCACAGTGTCTAAGAGAATTTTTAATAAAATACTTAAAAAATTAAGTAGATAACTCAAACAATAATTTAAATTTGTACAACTTTGTGTTGCTCCCACTCATCCAATTCCCATGAGCCTCTTCATTTTCATGCTCTGAACAGGTTTTTAAAAAAGGAAAATCATCCACCACTGCTTTGTAATGTGGGTCCTTTAGCATTCATCACTGCACTGGTCCAGAAGTCCTCATCCATCCTACCCAATATCAGTTTCAAGAAACTAAAAATACCAACTCTGTTTCTGTTCTAGAACCTCTCTTAATATTCAGACCCACATATTCAGCTGCCTCTTGTCACTCAAGAAATCTCATCCTACATGGTCTAAAACTGAACTATCATTTACACAACACACCTGATTCACCTCTAAAAAGAGCTTACAACATTTAATGGTAACTACAGCAGCAAAGTTATAGACAGGTATCTGCAAAATATTCATAGCCAGAAAAACGATAAAGAAGATGAGCCACTGTAGGCCTACCCAGCCTTTGCTTTCCTGCTTTTTTGTGCTCTCTTAGGCATACACTCAGATACCATGTTATCATTACTGCTAAGAGGGACTTTAAATAGAGACACTGTCATGATGGAATCACTTTTAAGCACTAAAAGTATGTAATACCTTCAATATCTATCTTAGAAACAATAAATTATAAGCTAGTATTTGTGCTATTTAAAGGTAAAGACATTGAGAGATGGTTTAAAGTGCTAGAGCCCAGGCTTTGAATGCAGAAACCTTGGGTTTGGTCCCAGCACCCCCCAAACACATCCAGGAATTGTCCCATCCACTAGCAATGATTTAGGAGTAGGAAAAACTAAACTTTTAAAACTAGGACATCTTACATATCTTCTCTAGAAGTATCATGTCTCTGTGTCCTTCCTCATTTATTTAACATAGAGATAAGTAGAACTCTCTTTTCAGAATATTTTGCCCTTTCATGTTGTTACTAGTTAAATGCAGGTAGACCTTGAATGACTGATCTATTGAGAGACAACATGGGTAAGAAGTCAAATACTATCGCTAAATTTACATGCAAAGATTAGATATATTTGGAAAATTCCATGAAGTTAGATATTGAGAACTCACAAAATAAGACATTCAAGAAAGAATTTAGCAGATGACTGAATGGGAAGAGATCTGAGATGTGAAGATATTCTCTTGACAACACAGCAAAAATTGCACCAAAAACTGAATAAAGACTACTCTGTGGGAGTCCACTGAAAAAGTGAACCGGAGGAGCCCAGTCATCATAAGCAGGAAAAGAACCCTGCTGTATAGCAGGAAATAGCAACAGGGAACTTGAAGAGAAGGCGCATGAGCCCCAAAAGAAGAGGACAGTGTGGAGCACAAATTCCTAACAATGAATCATGCCGTAGAAAAGAGGTGTTAGGTTAAAAGTCTGCACCCCAACTGTTAAGTTCTACTCATAGAAAACCTAATCAAGAATAATACTAGTCACAGTATTTTTTCTTTTTGGGGTCACACCCAGCGATGCTCAAGAATTACTCCTGGCAGTGCTCGGAGGACCAAATGGAAGCAGAGGTCAAACCCGGGTTGGCCTTGTGCAAGGTAAGCACCCTATCTGCTGTACCATCACTTCAGCTCCTACTGGGCACAATATTAAGGGATATAACTTGTGATTGGTTGCACATCAAGGTCTCTTGAAAGCTGGTAGGGAGTCACCATCTTCGCCAAAAAAAAAACAAAACCTCATCTTAAGGACAAATTCACCATTCCAAGTTGAAGGGTCAAAAGCAACGAGGCTGAATGATATCTGCATATACCAGAGTACCAGTGCCAATTCCTCCCAATCCACCTATGACTAATAGTAGGCAGAAAATAAGAAAAGATTAGAGACAGACACTGGTTGCAAAAACTAAAAACTCATACAGCACATACCTCATTGCCTGCTGGCTTCATCATGTTTAGTCTATTTTGAACATTTGAAAATTTGATTGGTACCAACCAGGCTGAGTCAAACTCAGGACTTGGCTTCACCAAATGTGGTGTTATTGGACTACAGGATGCTTTCCAGGGCTTCTTGAACCAGGAAATAGAGTTTTTCTAGGCACTGGCAACTACCCTCGTAGTTATATAGGGCTAATAAGTGCTAGAGTTGCTACTAAGTACTTGTAACTATAAGACCCCATTTGCAGAGTAGGACTATAGGACATAACTGCCATAGATACCACAGTTGGGAATCAGCGAGTGCAAAACATGAGGCACAGTAGTGGTCTGCTGATCCCTGGAGCTGTGATTCCTGCAGCAAGTCACAAATAACCTGCAGTGATCCAAAACAGTACAAATTTAGAGCCATAGTCTGTAGCTGGAATTAGGCATGAATCCCAGATTGCCACCAAGGATGCATAACACTAGGCTCATCCCTAGCGTTTATATATTACTGCAAAATAAAAAGGCAGCAGAATCCACCTGATTTGATAGATAAAAACAAAATCCTGGAAAAGACCCCCCAGCATACAAGGGCCTCTAAACTTCCTGAAGAAGACTTCAAAATGTTGTTCGTAAGAATTTTTTTGCTGACCTGAGGAAATGAAAAGAAGATACGTCCTACAAGGGCAGAGAAAGCATACAATTATGAGAAAAATGCAAACAGAAATCTCTGAGCTAGAGAACACCATGAATATCAGTAACAAAAACTTAGGGACTTTATACAGTGACAAGTTGTGGGTCAAAGTTGTGCTTACGGACAAGGTAGGTTAAAAAAAATAGAGAAGGAAAAAAAATTTAATGACTAAAACAAAAAGTTCTATGAAACATAATAAAGAGGAATAACTTTTGTATCATAAGGATTATAGAAGGAATAGAAAAAAGGATAAAGAATTACTGGTTGAAGAAATCATAGCCAAGAACATCCCCAATTCAAATAAAATACCCAGATCCAAGGAGGCCAAAAACTTTCAAACAAAAATAAACTCAAAGAGAAAACTTCAAGATATATTGTAATTGGCAAAAGATAAAGAGAAATTGTCCAGACAGCAATAAGAGAAAAAGCAAATACCCACATACAAATGAATCCTCATAATACTCAGAACAAATTTGTCAAATAAAACCCAAAAGCTCAGGAGAAAATAGCATGATGTAGTCAACACACAGAATGAAATCACAGCCAAACAAGAACACTATCCAGTTATGGTATCACACAGATTTGAGAGCGACACAAAGGTTTTCAGACAAATAGCACCCAAAAGAAATTCAAGGTCAATAAAAATGGCTTTGCAGTCACAACCAAATGTTATTCGGTAAAAGGCAAGGAAACACTAGAAATTGTAAGATAATAAAAAACACAATATGTGGGAAATAATGATTTCAAGATAAATATACATTAAATAAGATATTAATGGAACCTCACCAATACATAATGGGCATATACTAAAGTACTTGGAAAGAAAATAAGTTTGAGAAAAGACAAATTTCACAAATAACTATTAAATTCATATAAAAATGTTAAGAAATTCTGTTAGTTCAATTATTTCACTAAGCATCAGAGGCCTGAACTCACCAATCCAAAAAAAATGTCACTGTCACTGTCACTGTCTTCCCGTTCATCATTGATTCTTTTTCTAGCGGGCACCAGTAACATCTCCATATGTCCTGTCTCATGCTAGTAGAGCCCAAGGGCATCTGCTTGCTCCAGGAACATAAAGAGCCTCAAACCATTCCATCAGGTCATGGGAATGAGATATGTAATTGTTACTGGTAAAACAAAGTACAAACTTCTACTTCCAAGAGACACACTTTAGCTTTCATGATAAACATGGGATCAAAGTAAAACAGGCTTATCATAGCCTAAAGAAGGCAAGAACAGCCATACTTAAATCAGATTTTTTTTTTTTTGCTTTTTTTGGATCACACCCGGCAATGCTCAGGGGTTTCTCCTGGCTCTACACTCAGGAATTACTCCTGGCAGTGCTCAGGGAACCAGATGGGATGCTGAGGATTGAACCCGGGGCCGGCACAGGCCGGCCATGTGCAAAAGCAAACACCCTACCCACTGGGCTATCGCTCCTGCCCCAAATCAGATTTTTTTTTTAAAAAATCTCAAACTGGTAAAGGTGAAATGAGACAAAAAAAGAATTTTAATGATGACTGGAGAATCAAGAAAACTTAATAATTGTTAACATATATGCACCAAATGAAGAACCCCAAATATAAAAAGCAGCTATGAAAGGACCGCAAGAAACATACAGACATCAATAAAATAGCAGCAGAAGATTTTAACACTCCCTTCTCAATGTTGGATAGATCAATTAGATAAAATTTTAAAAGTCAACAAGGAACTTGTATTAAAGTACAAGGAGGAATATGAGTAGTAGAGTTTAATAGATGTGTGCTGGGCTTCCCATCATTAAAAAATACCGACTACATATTCTTCTCCAGTGAACATAGAAATTCTCTGCATATGCTAGAACACAAAACAAGAATCATAAAAATATGAAAACAGAAAGAATATCAAGGGTCTTTTTCATACCACTCTTCTGTGAAAGTATAAATAAACTATAAAAATGAAGAAGGGGAAAACATAGTACTGAACAGCCATGTGTCAAAGAGGAAATCAAAAAGATATCAAAAGACTCCTGAACTGTACTTAAAGAGATGTTCAACAAGTTTTGTGGGGAAAATGATTGGACCACAGAGTTGTCAGCAACAAAAAATCACATTTAAAAAAAATTTTTAAAGTTCATAGAAATGACAAGTTTATGACTGGAAACAAGTAAAGACAAAAAAATAACTCCCAACATCACATATTAACAAACTGAAAAACAAGAACAAATGAACCCTAAAGGAAGAAGAGGAGAGAAAATAATAAAAATTAGAGAAGAAAAAAGTTATATAAAATTGATTTAAGAATGAAAGATCAGTGAAAGCAAGTGCAAGTTATTTTGAAAGAATAAGACAAGCAAAACCTTAGCTAGATTGACAAAGTAAAACAGAGAAAAAACTCTAACAAATTGGACCAGAATGAAAGGGTAAAAGTTATAACACCACACAAATACAAAGATTGCAAGCAATTGCTACAAATAACTATGACACTAAATAAGAGTTCCCAAGCAAAATGGACAAATTTTTCTAAGCATACATTACAAGACTGATTCAAGAAGATGTAGAAAACCATATAGATCAATTCCTAATCCATAAATTGAATAATGATCAAAATTATGCCCAGAACAAAAGCCCAGATCCAAAATCTAACTAGTTGTTCAAACTTTAAACGGACAAATTACCCATCTGCTGGTTCTTCCGGAAAGTTTAAGAAACAGCAATTCTTCCTAATGATTTCTATGAGGTAATTAATGTACTAGCAAAAGCATATAGGATATCACTAAAAATTGTTACAGACAAATATTGCCGATGAACATAGATTTTAACAATCCTCAACACCTTATACACCATAATGAAGATTTTCCCATCAAGGATACAGTAATGGTACTATATTTATATATTAAAGCAATATATAAACAAAAAATATAAATATGTGTACCTATGTTCATTACAAAACTTAATAGCCAGGATATGGAAACAACCCAAATGTCCAATGACATACGAATGGATAAGAAGTTATATATAATACATGCCTATATGTTATATATGTTTCCACAATTATATAAATATACACACAATAAAATTTTATGCAGTTATAAGAAAAGGTGAAATCATGTAGTTTGCTATACCGTAGATAGGGTACATATTATTTTAAAATAGGTTTCTCTTGCTTAAAGTTCAAAATATTTGGCAAATTATGTCAAATCTAACATGATCAGTGATATGGAGTGAATTTCATAACACGAAAATTCAAATAGAGAGTCCCTATTCATGAGTGTAATGTGGAAAAGAGATATTCATGCTGTAATGTAAAGTTTAATGAACTCTTCATCTTATAAAACTAGAGCCTTAAAAGGAAAAGATATCTCCTCACCCCTTTGTATGACCAAGGAAAGGTGATGGATCATAGCGCACAAGTGAGAACATATAGACAAGAGACCAACCCAGATGATTAATAAAATCTGGATCATGAATGACTCAGTATGTTCCACCTTTGCATTTCTACGGCACCACCTGAAATTCTTTCTCTCACGTCTATGTCTTGGTAAGAAATAACATCCTTCCTTGCCACTTTATTGGCTTCTTCATTCATAATCATTCTTCAACACTACTTTCAAGTATTCCCTAACTATCCATCACATCCAAGGTTAGGAGTACTTCATCAACCCTAAAAATCTTCTGTAAAATAGTTCCTAAAAACATTGACACCTACCAATTTTAGATGATTCTCAAATTTTTTAAAAAATTATTATTTGGATATCTCCAGCCTCTCCTGTTCCTTTTACACTTAACCATCTCCACAACCAATAGCCCTATCACAATCAAATTGCTGTTACTGCTAACTCATTGTATCCTAGATTTATTTTTTTGTTGGCTACTAATTCATACATTTAATATAATACATCCCATTCAAGTAGAATTTCCTTAAAGATAGTTTTCTCACTTCTAGAAAGTCTTGCAAATTCTGCTTATAACTCTTTAGAATCTGGGTACATGGTCAAAGGGCGGAAAATCTTGCTTTGAAAAAGGTAGCATCAGATTCAATCCCTGGCATCTCATGGTTCCCACGGTTCTGACAAGAATTGCCTGAAGCACCATTGAGTGTGCCTAAAGACAAACAATAGAAGAGAATTGCTTTGTTCTTTTAATAAAAGAATGAGACTGGCAGCTAAATGAAATTTAATTGTGCCAGCAAAAAGTGGCACTTTCAGCTAGAATTCAAAGGGATATTGAATCTCACCAAGTAGTAAAAAAACAGGACAGAAAAACAAAGACAGTTCACTGAATGGAAAAGAATTTTCACCCAATAACCATCTGACAAGGGGTTAATATCCAGGATATATCAGGCATTGGTTGAACTTTGGAAGAAGAAAACAGCCAACCCCATCAAAAAATGGGGAGAAGAAATGAACAGAAACTTTGACAAGGAAACATTCGAATGGTCAAAAGACACATGAAAAAAATGCTCATCAGGGACTGGAGCGATAGCCCAGCATGTAGGGCTTTTGCCTCACACGGCGCCGGCCTGTGCCGGCCTGGGTTCAGTCCTCGGCATCCCATATGATACCCCGAGCACCGCCAGGAGTAATTCCTGAGTGCAGAGCCAGGAGTAGCCCCTGAGCATTGCCGGATGTGACTCCCCTCCCCAAAAAATAAAAAGAAAAAAAAAAAAGCTCATCATCAATAGTCATCAGAGAGATGCAAAACAAAACAACAATGAGATACCATCTCACCACAGAGACTGGCACATATCCAAAAGAGCAAGAACAACAAGTGTTGTTGTGAATGAGGGGAAAAGGGAACTCTCATCCATTGTTAGTGAGAATGTCGACTGGTACAGCCTTGTTGGAAAACAATATGGACATTCTTCCAAAGATTAGAAAGTGAAGTGAGCTCCGATTTGACCCAGTCATACCACTCCTGGGAATATACCCTGGGAAGTCAAAAACACACAGCAGAAACACCATCCTACTTTTATATTCGCAACAATATTATTCACAGGAACCAGAATCTGGAAACAACCCGAGTACCCGAGAATTGATGACTGGATAAAGAAACTATGGTACATCTACACAACGGAATACTATGCAGCTGTTTGGAAAGATGAAGTTATTAAATTTGCCTATAAATGGATGGACATGGAGAAGATCATATTGAGTGAAAATAGCCAGGAGAGAGACAGATATAGAATGACTGCATTTATTTGCATGACATATATATGCATATATATGTCATGCAAATAAACATTCAAATAAATATATATTTATATATATTTGCATATGTTGCAAATATATGCTTTTTTGCATAAATTGCGATTTATGCGAAAAATGCATAAATAAAAAATGCACTGTCTTCCCATTCATCATCAATTGGCTCGAGCAGGCACCAGTAACATCTCCATATGTCCTGTCTCATGCTAGTAGAGCCCAAGGACATCTGTTTGCTCCAGGAACATAAAGAGCCTCAAACCATTCTATCAGGTCATGGGAATGAGGTCTATAAATGTTACTGGTATTTGGCATATCAAATGAGACACGGGAGGCTTTCCAGGCTCTGCCGTGCAGATGGCTTACTCTTGTAGTCATCTCTAAATCCAGCATTTATTGCTGAACAAGTGGCCACGTGAGCTGGGCTGTGATAGGCTCTTCTGCTGAGTGGAGTTCTGACGAGAGGGAAGTCCAGATGTGGAAAATGGCGGCCCTCATGGAGTGAGGGCCTCATTGTATCATAATAGTATATATACATATATATATACATATATATTTATATATATACATATATACATATATATGTATTATGTGTGTGTATATATGTATATACATATTATGATACCAATATCCAAGGTCAGGTGAAACGTGGCTCAGGAGGTCTTGCCAAAAGTGTAAATTACCACAAACGTGTGGGAGCAGAGATTAGGTAAGACAGAGAAGGGAACAGTGTGCCAATAATTGTCGAAAGCAATATTACCACATAGAACCTATTATTAAATACAGGCAAAAAGAGACACATGATAACCTCTAAGTATATGTATTACAATCCACAATATATAAGAGAAGGAAGAAAGAGAGAGAGAGAGAGAAAGAGAGAGAAAAGAGATGGAGAACCTGCCACGGAGGCAGACAAGGGGAGGGGGGGGGGAATCGGGGACATTGGTGATGCTAAAGGGGCACTGTTGGAGGGAGGGGTGCTGGAACACTGTAAACCCAAACATGAACATTTCTGTAATTGTTTAAAAAAATAAAACAAAAAATCAGTGTTGGGGCCGGAGCAATAGCTCAGCAGGCAAGGCGCTTGTCTTGCATGAGGCCAACCAGGGTTCAATCCCCAGCATCCCATATGGTCCCCTGAGCACCGCCAGGAGTAATTCCTGTGTGCAGAGCCAGGAGTAACCACTGAGCATTGCTGGGTGTGACCCAAAAAGGAAAAAAAAAATCAGTGTCTCGTGCTTAAAAGGACAGCTGGCGGGGAGGGGAGGACATAGCCCCTGGGAGGTTCTCAAGGGTGGACACTGGAAATCAGAGTTGGTTCATGAAGATTCTTGGCCTTGCAGCACATAACGTTTTCTGTTCACACATGGGGCATCTTACCAGGGTCTGTGTAGGGGCTGATTTGGGCCAGAAGATGGGCTGGGTTCTTTCTGGGGGCTGGGCCCCAAGTGCCCTGTCACACTGTGAGTCGGGTCCACATGGGGCACAGTACTGAATAAACATGTATGGTGTGAAAAAAAAAACAAACAGGAAAGAAACTATCAGGTTTTAAGTAAATTTAATAGTCAAAAAATGGGGCCGGAGCGGGTAGGGCATTTGCCTTGCATGCGGCTGTTCTGGGTTCGATCCCCAGTATCCCATATGGTCTCCCGAGCACCGCAAGGGAGTAATTTCTGAGCAAAGAGCCAGGAGTAACCCCTGAGCAGTGCTGGGTGTGACCCAAAAAAGCAAAAAATAAATAAATAAAAACAAAGCGGAGGGGTAAGAGATAGTACAGGTGTTAATGCAATTGCCATGTGTGCGATCAACTCTGGTTGGAAATCCACCAGTGCATGCTAGTGGAAACATGATCATTTCCTGAACATCAACAGGACAACTTGCTGAGCACAGAGCCAGAAGTAATCCCTGAGCTCCAGTGGATGTATCAAAAAAAAAAAAAAAAAGAAGGAAAGAAAACTAAGTAGAAAAATTAAAAGATGGCATGTGCAACCACCAGAAGAAAAACTGGAGGGCAAGTAGTGGAGAGGATTCAATTCTATTGTAGGGCATCTGCAAGTTATAACCAACTCAACTATCTCTTCTATTTCACCCAAAACATTAATCACTTGTATCACTTGACTTCCCATTGTTCATCGATTTGCTCGAGCGGGCACCAGTAACATCTCCATACATCCTGTCACATGCTAGAGTAGCCCAAGGGCATCTGCTCGCTCCAGGAACATGAAGAGCCTCAAATCTTTCTGTCAGGTCATGGGAATGAGGTCTATAATTGTTACTGGATTTTGGCATATCAAATACGACATGGGTTTCTTGCCAGGCTCTGCCATACGGGTGGGATACTCTTCCAGTAGGCTCTCATCTCATGCATTTATTAATGAACCATGAGGCCACAAAGTGGCTCAGGAGACAGGGAAAGATCAACTGGGCACAGGGAGAGCTGGTAGCAGCTCTGTTCCATGTAGCTGAGTCTCTGGATCAGGCATACCTGAGCTTGAAGTTATGAATATGACAGAAAAAAATTGGTAGATAAGTGAAAAAATATATATGGTGTTGTTCTGGGTCCAAAACAACTGATTTTTTGCCCAAAAAAAGCAACAACAAAAAAAAATTGTCACCCCGTGATGTCAGGCAGGTGAGAGGTTTTCTCTTCTGTTACATTCCCAGAGAGCCTGCAAGATTCCAAGGTGTCAACAGGGATTTAAAATGTCTCCCTCTAATCTCATCCACTGTTGGTGGGAGTGCTGATTGGTCCAGCCCTTTTGGAAATCAATATGGACATTCCTTCAAAAACTTGATATTGAGTTCCCATTTGACCCAGCAATACCACTCCTGGGAATATACCCTGGAGACCCAAAAAACATCTGAACTTCTATATTCATCACAGCATTATTCACAATAGCCAGAATCTGGAAAAAAAATTGAACATCCGAAAAGAGAAGATTGGCTAAAGAAACTGTGGTACATCTACACAGTGGAATACTATGCAGCTGTCAGGAAAACGAAGTCATGAAATTTATCTGCAAATGATAATTTGCATATAATTTATTTAATGAACTAAATGATAATTCATTTAATGAAATGATAATTTCATGTAATGAATTAAATGATAATTCATTTAAATGATAATTCATTTAATGAAATAATTCATTTAATGTTCTCCAAAACATTAAATGAATAGGAAATCTTCATGTTACATACACACTATTCTAAAACACTATATATGGACAGAAGTTAAGTAGGTCTGTAAGTCAAATGGAATACAGAAAGAAACTAATTTCCAATTTGAGAGAGTAGAAACAATATTTATATGGTTTATACTACAAACTAAATATATGTAAACAATTAGAATAAAATCACACCTGATGCGCATCTTTTCCTCCCAGCTCTGTCTTCTGCACGCTTTTAAAAAAAATGTGCTTTTCATCATTCTTCACATCACAATCTCATTCCCAATATAATAACAATGACTTAGTTTAGTTACAAGTATCATGGAAAAATTTTCCAAGATTTTAATAGTATATGTATAGGTATATGTAATAGTATATGTATATGTTAGGTAATCTACCTAACTGATAATCTATTATTCTAACATCAAATTTTCAAATATAGATACATTTGTCATTGTATAACTCATTTTTTCATCCTTGATTTTCATACTAAAAGGAATACACTTTTTCTTTTTAAATTTTAAGATAAACATTCTTACATGACTAATCTTTTTCTAAACGAATGAGTCAATACATTCTTATAGAAGGAATAACTACCATGACTCTGGGTCATGGAAGAAGTCTCTCATAATAAATTACAATGATTAGTGTTACTAGACAAAGTGCCTCAGTTCCTATAACAAATTCTTCCCAGCTTCCTTCATTAATCAGACTGCTTACCTGGCTTTATCATTAGTGCCAGGCCTTTAAATTTGGTTCCTTAACCAATTAATATATAATTTAAATCTGAAACATGTTTAAAATTCTTATCAAAGTATTCCATATTGAATGCAGTAAAAGAAACTAAAATCATTATCTTATACTAATTCCTAATAAGTTTGCTCATAAAATAATTATTGCTGACAATAATAAGTTTTCTGAAGCAAAAGATACCTTTTAATTCAATTTTGTTCTTCATGAAACAGAATTATCTACAAAGTCTAATGACAGGTATCAGGGATGAAAAATATCTGACTAAATCCACACTGTCTAATATTTTTTTCTTAAAGTTTTTAATTTCCCCCATTAATCTAGTGGTAACAGAAAATAAACTTGAAAAGACTCCCAAAAGCTACGAAATAATAAAACTAAATTAAATAATACCAAGTCCCTATTTACTGTTTGCCTAAGTGGAGAGGTGAAGAAGCAGCTATATTTCAGGTTTCAAAGTAAAAACAAAGAACTTTATTTAAAATGTGACTGGCATCTAAACCATCTAAAGCATCCATTTTGTTAAGAACTGGCACAAAAATGCTAGTTTATTATGGTACAATTAACAACAACTTGGTGCTAAAATTGTTATTTAAATAGCATATCCACAACAAGCCCTGGTTTTTTAGGAGATGATATTTTAAAAAAAAGGCTACAAACAAAAGCTCGTTTAAAATTTGAAATTTTATTCAGGTTCGTGTAACTTCTCAACATCTAACGAAACGCGGCATTCTGGGGAGTTAATTGGAAACTATTTGCTTAGTAAGGGAATTATTTCTCTTAATATAAAGCATTTTCAACAAGAAATATTTGATGTCAGAACATTCTAATTCTCTCCCACACTTGCACTGTCAAAGTTCAATCAATATACAGAGTAAAGAATAAAAAAGTAAGACCTCAGGCTCCACATTCAGGGACAGAAGAATTTGTGTCACGTTTGTCTACCTTAGCTATATAAAATGGGCATACAGCACAACTTCACCAAGTTTCAGTTTATCAGTAAGTGGAAATAATGATAGCGTTTACTTCTCTGCATCAATGTTGGCGTGATGAAATAACTCATGTATATGCCTCAGTAATTAGCATATAACAACAATTCAATCAGTTCTACATACCAAAAAGTAAGTCATAAGTATGCAAACAACCAATATTAGAAAGCAATAGAACTTAGGGTTTCAGTCTATTAAAAACATCAACATACAAAGTTTAATCATATCGTTTTATACTGGCTATATATTCAGAAGAAACAAGAGAAACTTGAAGGTTTATGAAATTTAAATCCCAATCTTCCCTTCCATATAGCCAGAACAGACTTAGTTATATGAGGATTATTCAGATTACAGTATTCTAGCTTTATATGCAGATAATATACCCATTACTCTAGAGCAGAAAAAGCACTGCAGGGTTGGAAAGATAGTACAGCAGATGGAGTGCTTGTCTTGCATGCAGCAGACCTGGGTTTGATCCCCAGCACCCCATAGGGTCCCCCAAACCTCACCATAAGTGATCCCTGGGCATATAACCAAGAGTAAGCACAAAAGGGTATAAACCAAAAAACAAAAATCCAATTAAATAAAATTTTTAAGTATTCCATGTGTCTTAAACCTACTGTATAACATTTTAGCTCATGAAAGAACAACACAAATTCTTCAGCTTTATTTTCTTTGGTGGAAGAGTTACTTGTTTTTATTTATATTTTGTTATGGGCCATATCTAATGATGCTTAGGGGTTATTCCTGGCTCTACATTGAGTGTAGAGCCAGTTCTACATACCACTACAGTTCTATACACCACTCTTGGTGCTGCTTGTGGGACCATATGGGATGCCTGAGCTCAAATTCACATCAGCAATGTGCAAGATAAGTGTCCAATGCTGTACTGTCTCTCCAACTCCACTTTTCTCATAGGTATTATTAGATATAAGGTAATATGTTATAATAATGTTAGCATATATTTTCTTGATGAGCAGCTACTGTAACTCCTGCCACCAGAATGCTCAATGTCCTCCACCAATGTCCTTATGTTATTTCTAATCTCCCTCTCCATTGCCTCCTCTTCCCTTCACCCCTACTTAGTTCTCAGTTGTGATCTAGGACATAAGGTTTGTCATCATTTGCTACTATCTATTTCCTTTTTTGTTTATCTCAGTATTATAGATGAGTGAGGTTATCCATTATGTGTGCTTCGCTCTCTGATTTATTTTAGGTCACATGATACCCTTCAGTTTGCTGTAACTTAGATGAATAAAAATCAAAGTTTTTGTAGGAATTCTATTTAGATTTGCATTTTTACATATGTGTTACCAACAATCAACTCCAGGTTGGCTGAGTGCCAGGCTGATACCCTACCAGTATCAATTGTCTTAGCCCCAACTTTTCAATTGTTCTAGCCCCAAGTTCATCTTTTAATAGACAGAATAGTATTCTACTGAGTATGCCACAGCTTCTTATCTGGTTATCTATTGGTCAGCATTTAATAATTATTGTGATTCAGTTTTCTGATGATTGAGAATATCCAGATACCAATATGTTTTAATTTGCGTTTTCATAGTCTTCAGATAAATGTTTAGTGGTTTTGGTGGATCATCTGACATTTCCATTTCAATTTTCAAGAAGAATCTACGTATTTATTTTTAGAGGCTGCAACAATTTACATGCCCACCAAAGGGTATCAGATTTCATTTATTCACATTTTATGGGTCTGACGTTATGTTCGATTGTGGTTTTGATTTGTGTACTTCTGATAATAAGAAATATTGAGCATGTATCATGTTTGTATGGGCTCTGAGAATTATATTGCTAAGACTAAATAAGTGCTTATTTTAAATGGGTTTCTTCAATAACAACTTATTCAACAAATATCTATTGAATGCCTAATATTATATTAGGTTATCAGATCAAGATTCATGCTCTATAGAGTTATGAAACACATTACCTGTATTTAGGGACTAATATTACAATTGATTTAGAGTGACATCTGATATACTCTATAACATTATACTGTGTATGAAACCTCATTAGAAGCAGTCTAATGAACTAACTCTGGTCACTCTGAATGGCAATATCTAAAATATATTTAAGATAATTTCAGTTCTTAAAATATATTTGAAATTATTTCTAAAAGGAAGTGATCATTGATGTAAAAGAGTGGTTCGGCAGGGTGATACCATTTCACCGAAACTCTTCAGTGTCACACTCAAGAATGCGACAATTAGAATGGAAAGGAATGGGAGTGAAGATAGACAGTCAGCAACTATACCACTTCTGCTCCGCTGATGACATCGTTCTAATAATACCAGACATCAGCCAAGTGGCACAAATGCTGGTTGACTTCGACTGAGAATGTGGAAAGATAGGTCTACAGCTGAATATCAACAAAACAATGTTCATGAAAAATGAACTAGTTCCAGCAGCCCCATTCACTCTCAATGGAACAAGCATCTCAGTATGCAGCAGTTATGTGTACTTAGGTCAAGAAGTCAACATGATGAACAACCTAAAACCTGAGCTGTGCAGAAGAAAGAGAGCAGCATGGAATGCCTTCAAGAGCATCGAAGCAATAGCTAAAAGACAAAGAACATCAGGCTCGGGTACATCTCTTCGAATCCACCATTGTCCTTGCATTAACATGCACCTCAGGGACCTAGGTCCTATGAATGCAGGATGAGTATGCTATTTGGGTCTCCCAAAGAGGAATCGAAAGAGCTATGCTTAGAATATCACGCCTCACTCAAGTGAGAGAAGGAATCTGGAGTTCCGACCTCTGTCGATGATCCAGAGTCAGGGACGTTGTCTCATCTGCCAAGGCTATGTTGTCTCATCTGCCAAGGCATCGAAAATCATATGGGCTGGACATGTAATTTGGAGACAACTGCTGGACTTGAGCCATTACCAACTGGAACCCACGGGACGCCAAAAGATCACGTGGCCGCCCACCTACAAGATTGTCATACTTGTTCAAGACCCTGAACGAACAGTTTGGGGCTCTTCGTATTCCTGAAGCAAGCAGATGTCATTGGGCTACACTGGCATGCGATAGGATCAAATGGAAATGTTACTGGTGCCCGCTCGAGCAAATCGACAAATAGCAGGATGTCAAGTAATCAAGTGATCAAATGATCAATATTTTAAAATTATTTCAGTTTTATTGATAACATCTATAATAAAAGACAAAATAATTGTTCTATTCTATATATAAACAGAAATGGATGCCAATGATGAACAATTAGTTCCTTGTCCATCAACTAGAATATGAGCTCTGCATACATGCCTCCTCCAAACTCCAGAAACCGGTCCCACACATTCACTTCTTTCTCCTAGCGCCTACATCTTGCATTCCTTTAAGAAGCCATTCAATTGTCTTTGGATCACAGCATTCTAAAGTGTCATTTGTTTCTTTACCTACTCAACAAGCAACAAACTTCATTATTGGTGCCCCTCTAATTAACAGCTCTGGTATGTAAACTCACTGACTCTGAGTTTCTTCATTTTAAAAGTAGTATAACTCCATTGGCCACTGAGGATAGTCATGAAGATATAATATGACATTAATTAATGGTTTTTGAAAAATAAGCACTCTATAAATGTTTTTACCTTTGCCTTTTTATAAACTGTCTCGTACCCCATTCTATCTGTGCAAAAAATTTTAGTTAATATATACAAACAATAATTAATAATAACTAAGCACTTTTGTACCAACTTTGGTTGATTTTAATGTTTTCTTGTCAAACAAATATAGGTACAACGATTATAGATGTTTATTATTAAATTATGCATTATAAATTACTTTAGAAATAATGCAAAGGTAAATTTGTTGAAATTATAGTAGAGGCATAAAGAACTAAAATCCTCATAGAGGATGGGGCCGAAGCAATAGCCCAGCAGGTAGGGTGTTTTCCTTGCTCGTGGCCGGCCCTTGCCGGCTCGGGTTCGATCCCCGGCATCCCATATGGTCCCCCAAGCACTGCCAGGAGTAATTCCTCAGTGCAGAGCCAGGAGAAACCCCTGAGCATTTCCAGGTGTGACCCAAAAAGCAAAAATAATAATAATAATAATAATAATAAAATAAATAAAACCCTCATAGAGGAATATCTTTGTATAGTGTATGCAATTTTTCTGTGTATTTGAACCCATAAATAAATATTAATTACATAAACCCTTACTAAGGGGTTGGCATGCCACCATGACTGTGGAATTTTTTGTGAAAAGTGATTTTATCCCAACCACAGAAAATAGATGCAGTCTAATGAACTAACTCTGGTCACTGTCAATATCTAAAATTAGTGGCTGCTAGTGGCTGTTTGGGGATGGACAGACATAAGTAATTTCCTGAACATGTGCACAGGTTCAACTTAATAAAACTTACAAAGATTGTAATCCACATACACTTACCATATAAATCAAACTATTTGTGGGTTAATATAGATATATAGATATCTTAAATAAATAATACAAATTCAAATAATAAAATATCCAACAGAAAAATAAAATATGGAAAAAACATAAGCTAGTGATTGATAAAAATGGAAAAATAATGACATTTGTATTCAGTATTTTCATTTCACCTTGAAATAACAGAAGTATGAATGCAATTTAATAAAATGTATTTCTATTTTTAACTAAGGAGATAATCTCATATAGTCAGCCCAACTCTTTCAGTCTTAGAACTTTATTATCTCTTATTGAGGCACAAGAATATCTGGATACAATATAATTCATGTTGTTTGAAAACCTTACTTTAGTCACAGACCAATATTGGCTTCCACTATTACACTTTTCTTTTACTGCATCCTTAGAGAAGTATAAGAACTATGTGAAAAAAAGATAAAAAGACAATCTGCAGATTTTTTTAAAAAGGAAAGGAGGATAAACTCTGTTATTTCTTTCCCTGTCTATTTAAAATTCCAGTTTCCAAATCTGGTAGTAGCAAAATAGCTCAAATATTTTTTAAGAACAAACAACTATTTTTTTATAATCCCATTTTAATCAATCTCTTTCTTCAGCGTTACCCTGGCAATTTTGACCTCACTTTTTTTCTTTCATTTTAATACAATATAGAAAACTATAAGAATTTTCCATAGTTATTAGCATAGGAATAAACATATTTGCAAAACATTTCAAAGCATTTCCTACGCTTAAGTTACATTTTTAAAAGAAAACAAGAAGGATAAGTTATTTGCCAGCACTGAGATAAAATTACTTGAAAAAATTAGATTGTACCTCCTGAATAAATATATATACTCCCTATAAGAAGACAGTTTTCTGGATCTTCTAGAAAATCATCAGGTGATAATTTTTTATTTGTTCAAATTTCTTTGTCTTTATTGAATCACAGTGAGATACAAAGTACAAAGCTGTTCCTGTTTGGGTTTCAATCATACAATGTTCCATCACTCATCTCTTCACCAGTGTACATTTCCCACCACCAGTGTTCCCAGTTTCCCTCCTGCCCTACCATTTCTCTCTTAGGCAGGAAATTTTCTTTTCTTCTCTCTCTGTCTCTGTCTCTGTCTCTGTCTCTGCCTCTGTCTCTCTCTCTCTCTCTCTCTCTCTCTCTCTCTCTCTCTCTCTCTCTTCAGGTGATCATTTTTAATCTTCCCACTTGCATCAGAGATGCTAGACAATTTCTGGGGTTTTTTGGGGGAGTGGAGGGACGGTCACACCGGAAATGCTCAGGAGTTACTCCTGGCTCTGCACTCAGGAATTACTTCTGACAGTGCTCGAGGGACCATACAGTATGCCAGGGATCAAAACCAGGCCAGCCGAGAGCAAGGCAAACACCTTACCTGCTGTACTGCCACTCTGACCCTTCTCTTGTCATTGCTACAGTGCTTTACCTAGTTAATAGAAAATATTATACAACAACAGAATATATCATATAGAGAAATCTAGAAATAAGGAAAGGATTTTGCCTGAAAATGCATTCAACGTACCTGGGAAAGTACATGTATTTATTCCTTTATTCAATTAAGACACAAGATACAAGTGACCCTGATTTCAAGATCAACTCTCTACCTTTTCCAATTACACCATTTTCCCCTTAAATATGCCTCCCAAAATGTCTAGTTACCTTGGATTTGGTTTGTTTCTGCTTTCTAGTAAGTCACTAGCCCCATCACAGACGTTTCTGATGTTTAGAGTTGAGCCTCCTTCCCTTATACTAAGGAACTTGCAAAGGCTTGATAAGGTTATAACAGTGTGGGGGAAAGACCCAGCCCTCTTCTCTGATAAGTTGCCTTTTATTTCTCCTAAAGTATTTTCACTGTTCTGGTCCCAGTGAAACAATTTCTGTGTTCTTTTAACTTCCAACATTTATGTAATCTATATAATGATCCTACACGGCAGAGCCTGGCAACTTACCCATGTTTTATTTACCTGTTATGCCAAAAACTAGTAACAATTATGGACTTCAGTTCCATGACCTGAAGAATGATTTGGTGCTCTTCCTGTCCCTGGAGCAAGCAGATGCCCTTGGATTACACTTGCTTGTGACAGGATGTATGGAGATGTTACTGGTGCCTGCTCGAGCAAATCGTTGACAATGGGAAGACAGTGATACAGTGATACAATGACCACTTATTTCATAATTTACAAATATAATGATAAATCATTTAAAATGGTATAGAACATTTTCATTAATGGGAAAACATATAAAACATCTTTGGCAACCTGTGTACTTCCTTAATTTGAAAAGGAAAAAATTATTTTAAATAATTCTGTGATTGGATGGGTGTTGAAACACTGTATAACAAAAAAAAAGAAAAATAGTAATTCTGCAATCACAGATAACTGGAATGTGAAGCCTCAAAACCTGATTTCAATATACACTACTAACTACAGTTACACTAGCCAGTGACTAAGAAAACCCCCCAAAATCAATAATTCAAATCTTTATTAATTCTATCCGTTTCATTCCTGCTTTCTCATGCATATAGGAAAATACTTTTAATGGCATCTGAGAGAGATATTATAAGCCATACATATCACTGCAGATGAGGGACTGACAATGAGAAGACAATGGCCTTGCACTAGTGAATCAGAGTTGTCCAAATAAAATAAGAATCCTATCATAAGAAACGGATGTCATATTCATACAGAATTCTTCTCAAAAAATAACTTCCTATTCACGTGCTACTCTCTGGTTTTCTACAAGAAGGAAAACTAAAAAATAAATCATATATAGTTACTTATTTTAAAAAAGCTAAAAAGCATATAATACATTTCAGAACACTTTGGAGCACTTATTCTGTTGTGCATTTCCTTTTAAAACATCCTGGCAATTGTGATGGCAGCAATCTTGTCAGTCATATCCATAATTATAAGGAAGAAAATAACTTAAAACATAAATTTACTCTACATTAGCCATCACATTTACATGTCTGTTCAATCCAGTAATTGCCATAAAAGCCAATCTTATTTTTAAAGGCCAAAAATGTAAAATAATTAAATTGTTGTTAACTCATTTGAATGAGCAGCTTTATTTTATTTTGATTAAAAAAAACACAGTCTGCACCATTTAATCTTGAATGACAGCCTGTTAACAAAGCAGGGGAAGAAATAGGTGAATGTTTAGTATAAAGATTTCTGTAACTGAAGTGAGCATCTTGCCAAGCAGATTGGGCAACCACAAGGAAGAGCATCTGAGGAAACAATCCAAAGCTGCCCGGGCGCAATGCAACTGCCCGAACTAATTTCAGTACAGAAAAATTTCTGCTTTGTTTCTCTTTAACTCAAAAATAATTTTTCCCCTTTGGGGGAAGGAAAAGGAGCTCCATAGTTTCTAAACAGTATGAGATGATTTAACTTCAAGAATAACTATTCTAACTCATCAAAAAGTCCATAGAGTTTATAACTTCCTTTCCCAATTTATCTACCTTTGAAAATAAAGGAAAAGAATGAAATGGAGCTCATTCTCATTTCTGACATCTAAAATTCATTCCCTTGACTTGAGATGAAGTACTGGTTTGAATAATCATGCATGGGTCCAGTGCCTGGCTGTGCATGGTCCATGTATGACAGTGCCTTACGGATCAGCATTTTCTCATCCTTATCCCAGCTCTACCAGGAGTGATTTCTAAGCAAAGAACCAGGACCAGCCTGAGTACCTCCAGGTGTGGTCAAAACAGAAAGTAAAAGAATAAAGAAAATGCTTCAAGTCATAAAAGACACGGAGGAAATTTATTGGTAAGTGAAAGAAGCAAATTACAGTTAAAATGATAAATACTATATCAATCCAACTACATACCATTCTGGGAAAAGAACAACTATGGTAATTAAAAGCTCACTGGTTTCTAGGCATAGCAGTATTAGGTGGTGTTGATAGAGATTAAGAGATGAATAGAAAGATCATAGGAATTTAAGGACAGTGAAAAGATGATGCCATGATAACAATGTATAGACATCACTAGATCACTAGACTAGATCACTAGACATCCTGTTCTTCATCGATTTATTCAAGCGGGCGCCAGTAACATTTCCATTTGACCCTATCACGTGCCAGTGTAGCCCAATGGCATCTGGTTGCTTCATGAATATGAAGAGCCTCAAACTGTTCATTCAGGTCTTGACAAAGAAGTCTGACCATCTTGTATGTGGGAGGCCATGTGATCTTTTGACATCCCGCGGGATCCGGTGGGTAACGGCTCTAGTCCAGCGGTTGTCTCCAAATCACATTACATGTCCAGCCCTGTTGGAGGACAGATTTAGCTAATCTGGGAGCTTTGTTGTTTTGTCCACACCCAGCTTAATCTTATTTAAGTCAAGGTTCATTCTAATGAGACCTCTCTTCTATGTAAACACTGCTAGAGGGTGTGGCAGTTACAGAAGTCACCTTGATTGAATAACTTCTGACTTATACATCTACTAAGACTTCTATGTTTTCTAGATTGGGCACAGCTCCTCTTTATACTCACTGCACCCAACGTGGGACAGTTAGAATTTACCAGGAAACTACCACCCTGGCTACGTTGAGACTATAGGAAGACTATAGGAAGAATCATACTAGTTTGCTCTAAGCAGGGGAGAGTGACCCTTTCAGTACACAAGAACAAGATACTCAGAATCACCCTGGTGCAGATAATAATAAGAAGGACCTTGTGGGTACCATCTAGATTACATGAAGCTCATGAAGTTAAGATGTATTACTTTATATCAGCCCTCTCTCTCTCCAGTATTTTACATAAGAGATAATCTCCTTAGTCCTTGGCATAACCTTTGTTTATACCTGCAATAAGGTGTGGCACTACACTCTGTTTAGAGTTCTTTGTTGACATGCCCCTCCCGATTGAATTACTTTGGTGTATATAAGGGGCTGACTTGAGGCCGCTTCACCTTTTGCCTTTTGGTTCCTCAGCCTTCAGCTTTTGGCTCCTGCGGCTTTTGGCTTTTGGCTTTTGGCTTTTGGCCTTTTGCTCTTTCTTCTGGGTAGGACTCAGCTAGGGTGAGATCCTCTCTCTTTGGTGGGAGACTTAGGCTCTTTTGTATGGTCTAAGTTTGGACCAGAGCTAAAGCTTGTTCATTATATTGGATTGCTGTGGCAGAGCTTTTGTACTATTAAAAGCCATTTTTGGAACTGCACCGGACTCGTGAGTTTTCATCTGTTCTCCCGGCGTCCTCGGAGGTAGAAGACAACCTCTGTCCTGAAACTGTCGGGGACCCGGCGGCGTTCCCGACACAGCCCATCTGATTTTTGATGCTTTGGCAAACAAGACAGCATCCCTAACTCTGGAACAGCGATGGAGGTCGAACTCCAGATTCCTTCTCTCACTTTAATGAGATGTGATATTCCAAGCATAGCTCTTTTGAGATTCCTCTTTGGGAGACCCAAATAGCATTCTCATCCTGCTTTCGTAGAGGCCAGGTCTCTGAGGCATATGTTAATGCAGGGAGAACGATGGAGATGAAGAGATATGCCCAGAGCCAGAGGTACTCACAGATACCCCAGGCAGCGAAGATACCAGGTCTCCCAGTTGAACCCCCTGCACTCCACTGACCACGAGAGCGACTTCCGGCCCAAGTCTACCATCCCAATAGAGCCTCAGAAGAACCCAGAGGAACCCCCACACCATGCTGGCAGTGATCTCCATAATCCACACTCCACAGCTCTTCAGATCACCACCCAAGAGATTAAGCCATCTCCAGCCGGTTTATCAGAGACCCAGCCTACAAGGACCCACCCTTCAGAGACTCGCCCTTCAGAGGAGAGTATTTCAAGCCCAGGAATGCTTGAGCCACAGAAGCAGATACCCCAGGCAGCGCAGATACCAGCTCTCCCCATTGTGCGCAGTCATTGTGTGGCCGCGTGATTTATCTCTACACCCCTCTCAGAGAGCCCTGCAAGCTACTGAGAATATACCATCTGCACGGCAGAGCCTGGCAAGCTATTCGATGCATATTCGATATGCCAAAACCAGTAATAAAAATGTTTATCTTCCCAACCATGAAAAAAATGTATAGACATAGATGTCATAATATGTTTGTCAAAACCCACAGATGGATAACACCCAAATGGATTCCTAACATAAACTCTACACATACTAGGTATGAAAGTAGATTTATCAAGTGTAACAAAAGTCATCCACTCTGGTGTGTGTGGGGTGGGGTGGGGGGGGGGGGTGCTAGCAGAGAAGGCTATGCATGGTGGGACCAAGGACATATAAGAAATATCCACTTGCCACTCAGTTTTGCTGTGCTTCTAGAACTGCTTTTTTTAAAGGCAATTTTTTTTCAAATTTGCACGAAATTTAAAAAATCTGCAACTCTATTTTGAGTCTATTATTGCTGTAATTATAGCATAGGAAATATCTACCCAGCACTTTGTTTTGATCATTTTCCACCCTGCATCAAATTATTTAAATGAACATTGTCTCCGGCATAATTTTTTAAACTTTGGCTCGCAGAGCAATGCATTTGACAGCTCTTAACCTTCACATGCCTGCACTGCGCTGCTGGGACCTTAGATGGCCGAGATACCTCCTGTTTACTCTTTTCTTTACTGTGATCAAATTGCTGCTCTGTAGGAAAATGTCACCTTCCACTGTATTAACACAGTAATAACCTTTTCTTGCACTCCTACTAAAGGTAAGTAATGATAAATAATGTCAACCTTAATTTTCTGGTATTTTACAGTAACAGAGAAACCAAATAGAAAATGTTTTGCCGCACTGTCTTCTATTGTAATTAATAATAGATGTATAAAATTCAAGAACTTGTGCAAACTTTTGCCATCAAAGTTCATCCCTTCAATTCACAGCAACAGAAACTGGGGCACAAAGCAAGAGGATGACATGTAGTAGCAGATTCAGGCGCGATGCTAACTCCAGATGACTGCTATGGAACAGCCTTTTACCTCCCACAACCTTCATTTATACAAATTGTGATATAACAATTATATCCTTTGGATGAAGAAAACCTGTAGTGTAACTTTTTATTCTCAGAACCTTCAATGTTGAAAAAGATAATGTAAAAAAAATGAGTAGCCAAAGGCCAGGCACCAATCAGACCTGGATTTCTGTATAGAAAGGGTCAAGTCATACTCATTTCCTTTTGCTCCAGAACTCTTTGCTTGCTCCAAGAAACAACGAAACTTCAATCACTTGATGGCAAGTGAATGAAGATATATGTGAGTTTTAACAAATGAAAGGGAATTTATGGGCTTTCAAAATGGAAACGCCTAAGATCTTCAGATATGGCTAAATCCAGGTTATTTCATTTCATTCCTCCCACTGTGGTCCAGCTTAAAACCCTGATAGTTGGAAATAAAACAAAATTAAGAAGACTCTGAATGGAACAAAGGATAAGTCAGATTAGTTAAGGATTTTTGAACCCAAGGATAATAGAATGGTGGGTAGTCTGAATTTTTGTTTTTATTCCTTTCTTATGCATCTTAGACTTAGAACTGGAAAAGCCAGAAAGTTAGAAACATCAATGGTGCAAACAAAGAGTCCATCTCATCATGGGGGGAGAGAGCAAAAAAAGAAAACCACACTGAAAGTAAATAAAGAAGGAATAAGAACAGGAAACTTTTAGAAACAGCTCTTGTCTAACTAAGAGCAAGGAAAATAGAAAATCTGCCCACATATCTGCCAAGAGGCCTAAGCAGAAATCTATACCTTTTACTCTCACCAGCTTGTAATAAACCACCTAAAATCTCATCAAGGTAGTGTCTGTGAAATGTAGTAGAGAACTGGGACTACTCTCTCCGATTTGAACAGTTATATTTGGGTGTCAAAAAGGCGACATGAGGGAATGAGACTTTGATCTCAGCTGATGCTCAGATGGTGACTATGCAGAAGCACTAGATCTCACCCTGTTGTGTTAATGGAGCCAAGTGTAGCTAGGTAATAAAGAAAACCTTGTCCTCTCAGATAGGGTTCTATGAGTACTAGTCTATGTATCACTTCACTTGTATCACTTGCCTTCCCGTTGTTCATCAATTTGCTCTAGAGGGCACCAGTAACATCTCCTTATGTCCTGTCACATGCTAGTGTAGCCCAAGGGCATCTGCTTACTCCAGGAACACGTAAAGCCTCAAACCAAACTTTCAGGTCATAGCAATGAGGTCTACAACTGTTACTGGTTTTTGGCATATCTAATACGACATGGGTAGCTTGCCAGGCTCTGCCATGTGGGAGAATGATCATTACAGTGTATAAATGTGAAAGATGCTGGGGAGGACCTGGTCCTAACTTCCATTATTGTCTAAGAATGTCAATAGCGCAGCTGTGGGTCTGGAATTTCTCTCTTCCAGTTTCTGGGTGTGGTGGTGGGAGCTTAAAGCTATGCTCTCCGACATGGAGATGGAGGAATGGGAGAAGGAGCCCAAATCCCAGCTCCAAGTCCATCCAGTGTGACCCCACGCCCGCACATGTGAGCGAACCCTAGGAGCTATGTTGGGCTTAGCCAGGGACTGGCTGAGCCATTTACCGCCCCTCTGGAACTCCGTGGGCTGCTTCTACATGGAGCTGAGCAGTCTATGTATAACATTATAAGATAAAACCCTAATCCTTCTTCCCCAATGTCAAGGAAAATCAAGTGTAGAGTTTATGCTTTGACTTTTGCTGTAAATGATAAAAAGTGACCCCTTTCCCCCCACTGGTATGATGTCAGAGGAAGTCTTGTGAAAAACAAGATTTAAATAAAATTCAGAAACTCATAACATAACACCCCAAATGTCCAGGATATAATCAAAAATCATTCACCATACAAAGAACAGGGAAAATCTCCATCTGAATGAGAAAAGTTAGTCAACAGATGAGACGGCACAGATGTTAGACGTTTCATAAGAAATTTTAAGTAGCCATCATGAAAATGCTTCAATGAGCAATTACAAACATATTTGGGAAAAGATTTAACTCTCCAGAAAGAAATAAAATTTTTGACCAAAAAAAAAAAACAGGATATATAAAGAGGAATCCAATGGAAATTTTAGAAGTGAAAAAAATACATCAATCCTAAAAGTTTTTAAGCAATAAATTTCCTCAACAACTGAATAGGAAAGGCAAGGAAAAGAATTAGTGAACTTGAATATGGAACAATGGAACTACCCATACAATATAAGAGAAACAAGACAATGTAAAAATTAGAAGTTCTTCAGGAAACTTTAATAAATGCTTTATTTACTGTCTAGATCAAAGAACATAATAAAATGTCTAACATTCATGTCATTGGAACTCCAGATGGAGATGAAAAATATATCCTTATGTTCACATTAGACCTTTGATCATAATGTACATTATCTGCTTTTTTAATTTGTCTTTCCCTTTTCTAAGCTCTGAGCTCTAAAAAGACACAGGTTATAATTTCTTTTTTTTTTTTAATTTTTTATTATACCACAGTGAAACATACAATTACAAAGGTGATCATAATTGGTTCTTGGTAATACAGTATACCAGCACCCATCCCTCCACCAGTGCCCCATTTCCACCACCAATGTACCCCACCCCTCCTGCCCACCCCCATGCTGCCTTAATAGCAGGTACCCCAGTTTCCTCTCTTTCTCTCTCTGTCTCTCTCTCTGTCTCTGCATCTCTCTGCCTCTTCTTTTACACATTGTGGCTAGCCCTGCAGATATTTAGAGTTTATCACTTAAGTCTCTTTGTGTATATTCAATGGTGAGTCTTAATCTGCCATTACCATTTCCCACATTTAGTAAAACACTGGTATCTATTTATGTCGTATTAATGAATGCAGTCATAAGACACAGGTTATAATTTCTGTCTCTGCGTATCTAATCCCCAATACACTGTCATCTCCTATTGAATAATTTATAAGTATTAAGTTACTATACGGACTCATTTCTGTATTTTTCTATATATAGTGAGCAATATGTATGAGTTTCATAATAAAAAATTATTATCTTGAGAAATTGTTTATATTTCAAAGTCAGAATAGTAAATTTTTGAAAATATAAGCAAACAAGAAAAAAAATAAACAGCTTTTCACCCAAGTATTCTATTACTTGAATCAATTTCAATATTGTGGATAATTTTTAAAATATCACAGCCTAAATGAAGACTGCTCAGGGTCTTCTGAATTTTTTTAATAGACAATGATGTCATTAAAAGAGAGTAGAAGGTTATAATATCATTTTATGAAGAAGTAGTTTCTTTATTCAATTCTTCATTAGAGTGCTGTAATAAAAGTCAATTCACATTCTGAATTTTCTGAGGCATATTGGAAAATCTATGAAGCAACTTTTTGTTTTATGGATTCAGGAAATGATAACTCAAAGATATATCATTTATTATCTTTACATTTTTTGCACATGCTTTATTTACTGTCAAGATCAAAGAACATTAAAATTTCCAAAACTGAAATAGGTTCAGTATATGATGTTTTGAGGAGAAATATGAAACAAGTTCTACCAAAGCTAGCCTATTATATTTTGGAAAGAGTTTTCTTTTTTATTTTTAAGTATTTTATTGTACCACCATGAGATATACAATTACAAATATGTTCATGTTTGGGTTTCAGTTATACAGTGTTCCAGCACCCATCCCTCCACCAGTGCCCATTTCCCACCACGAATGTCCCCTGATTTCCTCCCCTGCTCACCTAGCCTCACTGTATGGCAGGCTCTTTACCTCTTTTCTCTCTCTCAGAAAGAGTTTTATTTAATATTTGAGTGTACCCAAGAGAAGACTTGATGAACCTTCTAAACATAACTCAGAAACCTTAGTTAATTAACTTGAATCTAACTTTGTTTCATTCAATCTATAACACTCCCAGATTCCTTAGCTCATAAGTACACCTCCTATTTGAAGATATTAAAGTAATATTTTTCCCTTAGTCAGATGCTCTTATCAATGCCTATAACTTTCTGTTCCTAGTTTTTGAAAACCTGGGGAGGAAATAGTCGGCAAACTTCTGTGTGTGTATATGTGTGTATATATATGTATACATATATGTATGTACATATATGTATGTATACATATATGTATATGTATACACATATACATATATATAAACAGAATTTAATAAACACAATTTAAGTACAAGGGACACATTCCAAGAACCTAAGTTATGTCTGAAAGCATGAATATTATCAGACATTATATATGTTTTCTTACGCATACATACCTATTTTAATAGTTAATTTGTAATTTAAACATAATAAGAGGTTAATGTGACTAGTGATAAAAAGAATTATAAAAATATACTACAATAAAAGTTACATTAATGCACTTTTCATCCTTCAAAATATCTTATTGTATGTAATATTTTTGCCCTGGGGTTAACTGAAGCGCTAGAAAGCAAAACCATGGGAATGAGAGATTATTGCACAAAGTATATATCTTCCATTTGCCCCCTTGCTCTTTTATTATTATTTTTTTTTGTTTGGGGGCCACATCCAGGAGTGTCCAGGGCTTACTCCTGACTCTACCTGACTCTACTATCAGAGATCACTTCTGGTGGGCTTGGGGGACAATTTGTGCTGGATGATTAAATCTAAGTCGGTCATATGCAACGCAAGCCCCTACCCACTGTCCCTGCTCCTGTCCCTGCCTTCCTTGATATAAGCTACTTCTATTAAATATACAATGTATGTGTATAATATCTATGCACCTAATACATTTACACATTAACACACACACACACACACACACACACACACTTCTGGTTGAGAGGCCATGACAGGAAATTTAGTGTGGAAGAGAATGAGATTAGGGTCCTCTTTCGTCCTCCCTGTGATTGCTTCTATCTGGTCTAGGGTTCTTGACAGAAGTTTACTTTATCTCTCAAGCCAAAATCATTCATGTTATCTCTTCCTTCCCTCCATCTTTCACATCTAGAAGAAATGAAATTTCACGCTAACCCCAGGCACTCTCATGATCTCCTAGATTCCCTGACATCCAACTCACTCTTAGAAAGTGCAGCCTCCTTAAATCATCCTAAAAATTAGCATACTATCTCTTGTCTGTTGGGTTCCTGATACACAGATAACTAAAAGTTGGCTAATCTGAAAAAAATATATGGCCATCGTAAGACCTCAGAAGCACATCAGAGCACTCTGGTGTGCGTCCACCCTGCTCCTGCCCTTCCTTAAGGTACTGCTGATTAGACACCAACAAATTCCAGGTCTTGAGACCTCCCTCTTAATAAGCTTCATTAGAGTTCTTCCTAACCCTGATTTGTTAACAGTGTCTTTCTTTGAAAAGACTGTAATTTAGATGATTAGCTTCCTGGTGTTAAATTACAATAATTTCCCTTACACTTGCCTCTCTGATATGTCCCACTTTACATTCCATTTTTTATGGAATTTAAAGTGTTTCTAAACTCTTCAAATTATTAAACCTCTTGGTTTACTATCAAAGGCAATTAGTATTTTTCATAATTTAGTAGATTTTTCTAATTAGCATTAATATGATCTTATTGCCTTTATTTTTACATTTAAAGGATAGTGCTAATTCATTAATTATAAATATGCACTTATAAACTAAAAAAATCATTTTCCAATAACCCAAATCTTTGCCTAATGAGGAAGCAATTAAAGCTTAAAAAGAATATTGACAATAAAGGTAGCAAGATTAGAAATGTCACTTCTTTAACACTATTGCTTTTCAGAAAACTGAAAGGTCGAAGGTCTCTTTTCTTTTTTTTTTAGGATGAAAAACATTTATTTAACATTTGTCTAAAACTATTTAATACTATTGAACTTTTTTTTTAACTTCTAAGGATATCAGAGAAATGAAAAATTCAAATATTTCCTGTGCTTTGAATTTAATAACAAAATTTCCTATAAAATTAAATAAGCACATTGATATTATGTACTGTTTGTTCTGTAAGAATCATCACTGATTTTTATTACTCAGAATATTTCTATCTGTATTGCAATATTTATTTTTTTTTATTTTTTTATTTTTACAATTACAAAGATATACAATTAAAAAGTTCATATTTGGGTTTTGGTCATACAGTGTTCCAGCACCCATCCCGCCACCAGTGCCCATCTCCAACCACCAACGTCCCGGTTCCCTCCGCCTCCCCCAGCCCACTTCCATGGCAGGTTCTTTATTTCTTTCCCTTTCTCTCTCTTTCTCTTTTGAAGGTCTCTTTTCTAATTGGAACATTCCACCTGTGCCTGCAATTTCAGTAATTGTCACTCAGTGAATTACAATGTCTGTGTAAAAAATCTCAGACTCAAAGAGCATGGCCTCTGCAGGCATGTACAGGAGAATGAGGGATAAAATTTACAATTAATATAGTTGAACTTTTCAACAAACACCTAATTTTTTTTTTTTTTTTTTTTTTTTTTGGGGGGGTGGGGTCACAGCCGGCAATGCTCAGGGGTTTCTCCTGGCTCTGCACTCAGGAATTACTCCTGGCAGTGCTCAGGGGACCATATAGGATGCCGGGATCGAACCCATGCCAGTAAGGGACGGCCCGTGCAAGGCAAACACACTACCCACTGGACTATCGCTTCGCCCCCCAAACACCTAATTTCTTGCTAAGAAAATAACAACATACATACTTCAAAATCATGTAATTAGGACAAAGGGTCAAATTCCACTTATTTGACTTTTTTTTAAATTTATACAGTGAGACTGGATATTTCAACTTTTTTGTTTCATCTATGCAATTTTTCTGGATCATAAGTACTTGAAATATTTTTAAAGAGCTTAAGGAACCAATATCTTCATGTCTCTCCATAAACCTTAAATAAGAATCTTCATAATTTTCCTTCAACCTTGACTTTTTTTCCAATAATGCTGACTCTTACTCTACTGTGTTCCACTCTTTTGGCCTCTTGGTTTAAATTTTCTTTTTGAACTATAGAAATCTAATATACAAACATTAATTACCAATATTGAAATTATGATGTAAATATTCAAATTGGTTTTCTCTGTTTGGCTTATTTGATACCATAATTTCAAAATAATTTGACACAAAATAAGACAAGCTTTGATCCATAATTTATTCTTTAATTGTAGAAATATTTGCCACTTCAACAAAATAGAATGGATATTTCTTTTTCTCTAGCCACAGCAAGATACTAGCAGCATTCAAAGGGGAAAAATGATGTCTATGAACACAGAAGTTATGTTACCAAATAGTTTACAATATTAAGATTTATTTTTGCTTGAGGCAAAGTTATGATTAAAGAGAATATGTCACTACCACCACACAGGCTCATAAAACTTTAAGCCATTACTATGACCTTAATGTGGAACTAAGGATTTCAGCCATCAATATTGCTTTGTAATAGTCTCATATTCATTTGAAATTCAGTTGTAGTTTGTCACAGTTCTATTTTCTGTTTCTACCTAAACTACCTTGAACTTTCACAGCACAAAATAATGTTTTAGTTCTTTGCTAACTGTGTACTTTAAAAATTCACAAGCTCCAAAGATGAAAAACAATAAAGTATCTAAAACATCAAGAACCTTCCACTCTCTCTCTCTGGAACCTCATCTCATTTAGTTCCTTTGAATTATATAATAATACCTGATCATAATATAATAATTTTCATGGGATTTTTCTTGGGAATGTTTTTAATTATGTAATTGTTATACAAATTTTCTAATTTGAATAAAATATCCACTTATTTATATTTTAAAAAATTATATCTCTGCCTTGTATTGTTCAAGCAGACAAATATTTCTTAACCATAGTTTCCATTTCTTATCAATTAAATGTGTAATACCTCTTCACCAGACCTCTGTGATGCCTAAATAACATAGGTAAAATTGGTTAACTCATAATTTAGCTCATTTTTGTCAGGGCTGTCTGGAGTCCCCAACAGTATTAGGGTCTGTCGGGTCCCTTGGCAGTGTTTGGAGCCAGTGTCCATTCCCTCCGACCAATGGACACAGAAGCATGACTACCAGTTCTTAGAAAGGCTAAGGTTTTAATGTTCTACACTCCTAGTGAGAGAAAGAGAGCACTGAGTCCAGAAGAGCAGGACAGAGCCAAGTAGGGCAAAGCAGGGCAGAGCAGGACAGAGCAAGGCAGGGCAGGGAGAGCTCCTGCCCTTTAAAGAAGGCTCAATGGTCATGCCAATGAACTGCCTCAGGTGTGAAAGAAATCTCATCACCGCCATGATTCAGAGTCTCATATATAAATCACAAAAAGAAACCAATAGGTGGCAGAGATGCCACAGGTCCTCCCCACACCAGGCTGAACACAGGGACAATTTGGAGGAGGGATGGGTTTGGGGAAGGCCCATCCCAACAAACACCCTGGCAATCAAAAGACTTGCACTCCTCATAGTCACCACCATGCTCAAGGCTGGACTCCACTGCTGAGAGAAACGCCCACCCATAAGTGAGTCCTTTGAAAATCCCAGTATGTGGGTTTCTGTACTGAACTCTCCAGGCTTTCACAGAAAAAATGGGCCCCTCCCCCATGTTCCAGTGTCCCAGAATGCCCAGTGGCCCATGAATTGCCTCAGGCACCATAGAAATCTCATCACCAGCCATGGTTGAAACACTCAGTTACAAACTCTGGAATTCCTGGGGTGCCCGGCCACATTAATGGCGGCACAACATCTCAAGCTTTAGAATACTACGAGAACTGAGAATTGAATTTAGGCAAAGGGATATACTGATAACCCCTAAATGTATGTATTGAAAGCCACAATGTGTAAGAGAAGAGAGAGAGAGAGAGAGAGAGAGAGAGAGAGAGAGAGAGAGAGAGGAGAGAAATTGCCTGCCATAGAGATAGGCTGGGGAAGGGGAAGGGAATCTGGGGATATTGGTGATAGGTGATATTGGTGATGTGCACTGGTGGAGGGATGGGTGCTGAAACACTGTATGACTGAAACCTAAGCATGAAGTTTTGTAGTTGTATATCTTCACTTGATCACTTGAATCCCATTATTCATCGATTTGCTCGAGCAGGCGCCAGTAACATTTCCATTGGACCCTATCACGTGCCAGTGTAGCCCAATGGCATCTGGTTGATTGAGGAATATGAAGAGCCTCAAACCGTTACTTCAGGGTATTGACAAGGAAGTCTGACCATCTTGTAGGTGTGCAGCCACATGATCTTTTGACATCCTGTGGGATCCAGTCGGTAATGGCTCTAGTCCAGAGGTTGTCTCCAAATCGCATTACATGTCCAGCCCATCTGATTTTCGATGCCTTGGCAAACGAGACAGCGTCCCTGATTCTGGAATAGTGACGGAGGTCAGAACTCCGGATTCCTTCTCTCAACTAAGTGAGGTGTGATATTCCAAGCATAGCTCTTTCGATTCCTCTCTGGGAGACCCGAATAGCATTCTGATCCTGCTTTCATAGGGCCCAGGTCTCTGAGGCCTATGTTAATGCAGGAAGAATGGTGGAGTCGAAGAGTTGTGCCCGGAGCCGGAGGTTCTTTGTCCTTTAGCTATTTCTTCGATGCCTTTGAAGGTATTCCATGCCGCTCTCTTCCTCCTGCGCAGCTCAGGTTTTAGGTCGTTCATCATGTTGATTTCTCGACCTAGGTACACATAACTGCTGCATTCAGAGATGTTTGTTCCATTGAGAGTGAATGGGGCCTCAGGAACTAGTTCATTCTTCATGAACATAGTTTTCTTTAGATTCAGTTGTAGACCTATCTTTCCACATTCTCGGTCGAAGTCAGCCAGCATTTGTGCCGCTTGGCTAATGTTTGGTGTTATTAGAACAATGTCATCAGCGAAGCGGAGGTGGTGTAGTTGCCGACCATCTATCTTCACCCCATTCCTTCCCATTCTAATTTTCGCATGATGTTCTCGAGGGTGGCACTGAAGAGTTTGGGTGAAATGGTATCACCCTTAGTTATATATCTTACAGTGATATAATAATTTTTTAAAAAATTGTTAAACCAGTATCACAGTACATTTTATAGATGTAAGTATAAGGCACCCAATAACAAAATGTGTAGTCATAATGCCTACCCTGTTATAAAATATCAGTAATTTCCGATACAAAGGGCTCAATGGCCCAATTGTTCCATCAAGAGATTGAACATCCTTATTAACTTTCTTCTAAGAAAATATTTCTAGACCATACATCAACAAATTAGGTACAATAAACATACAGAATAAATTACTGAGTGTCTGCTTAAGACAGGCTCAAGGAATGGTAGGGAAAATTTGAAACAATTTTGTCTAGAGTTGCAATGGTGGTGAGTTTGGGATTGAATATCAAATATTTGTAAGAGATTAACATGAATTTGATCATTTGACATCCATTATTCATCAATTTGCTTGAGCGGGTGCCAGTAACATTTCCATTTGACCCTATCACGTGCCAGTGTAGACCAATGGCATCTGCTTGCTTCAGGAATACGAAGAACCTCAAAACATTCATTCAGGGTCTTAAAAAGAAGTCTGACCTCTTGTAGGTGGGCGGCCATGTGATCTTTTGACGTCTGTGGGATCCAGTCGGTAACAGCTCTAGTCCAGCTGTCATCTCCAAATGGCATTATGTGTCCAGCCTATCTGATTTTAGACGTCTTGGCAAACGAGACAGCATCCCTGACTCTGGATTGTTGATGGAGGTCGGAACTCCGATTCCTTCTCTCACTTGAGTGAGGCATGATATTCCAAGCATAGCTCTTTCCATTCCTCTTTGGGAGACCCGAATAGCATTCTCATCCTGCTTCCGTAGGGCCCAGGTCTCTGAGGCGAATGTTAATACAGGGAGAACAGTGGAGTCAAAGAGATGTGCCCAGAGCCAGAGATTCTTTGTCCTTTTAGCTATTTCTTCAATGTTCTTCCTCCTGTGCAGCTCAGGTTTTAGGTTGTTCATCCTGTTGACTTCTCGACCTAGGTACACATAACTGCTGCATTCAGAGATATTTGTTCTGTTAAGCATGAATGGGGCATCTGGAACTAGTTCATTTTTCACAAACATTGTTTTGTTGACATTCAGCTGTAGACCTATCTTTCCACATTCTTGAAGTCAGCCAGCATTTGTGCCACTTGGCTAATATTTGGTGTTATTAGAACGATGTCATCAGCAAAGCGGAAGTGGTGTAGCTGCCGAACGTCTATCCTCACTCCCATTCCTTCCTATTCTAATTGTCGCATGATGTTCTCAAGAGTGGCGCTGAAGAGTTTTGGTGAAATGGTATCACCCTGATGAACCCCTCTTTTGACATCAAATGATCACTTCCTTGTAGAATGATGAGATCCTCGTGGTGAATCCGTAATACAGCTCACAAAGGATCTTGATATATTGGGTTTGAACGTCCTGTTTAGCTAGGTCTTCGATGACCGCTTCCGTCTCAACAGAATCAAAGGCAGAGTGGCATCTTGTACTCCCTAAATACCTCAATGAGCTTGGTAACCATGTGGATATGGTCAAATGTGCTGAATCCTTTTCAGAAGCCAGCTTTCTCACATGGTTGTCCTTCATCTGATGGTCTGCCAATCCTGTTCAGGATGACTCAAGTGAACAGCTTGTAGATGGTAGACAACATCACAATATCTCTGGATTCTCTTCAGATCATATAAACATGAACATATTTGTATAGATGTCCACTACATTTAATAAGTTTAGTAAGCAAAAGCTATAACTAATCATCCAACTCACATGTAACAATCCAGTAAAAGGTCATACTTTTAGCAATACCAATCCGAGATATATTTTGCAATAAGCAATATAATTAGTGTCCACTAAGGGAGCAAGCATGGGAATGGGGGTAGGAAATGAGGGTTTTAGGTTATGGTAAGGGCACATTGACGGTGGGACTGGTGTTGAAATTATCAAATGCTTGAAACAACTGTACTGTGGATGACTTTGCAAATCATGGTGTTTAAAATTAAGTTTTTAAAGACGAAAGAACAAAAAAATTTTTTTAATTAAAAAAATAAAAAATAAAGCACAAACCACTACTGATTTATCAACTCATAAAAAGGAAGAAGTACCAGAGCTTATATAGTTTATAAACAATAGGGGCAGTATTTTATACAGCTGGGGCAAAAAGTACAATGTATTTTTACAGCTGGGGCATAATGTACAAGACTTTTTTACTCTGAAAACTGAAATAATTTCAAAATAAAACTTTGAAATAAAAGGGAGTTATAAAGGCCTCCTCTTACCAGGTGCAAACCTATCAGGGGTGTCTGCCTCAGCTCTCTGGATCCAGTCTGGAATCCCAGGATATTCTTTCTCATCTTGGGCTAATAAACAATTATTTCAGTGATATTTCTAGTTGTTTTTGTTTAGACATAGTAAGAGAGACAGACATTTATCTACACGTGGATTAGGAAGACCTTTCCTGGCAAGATTGCACTACTGTGCAAGATTGTTCATACTGCATTACTCTAACCACATTGACCTTGCCAATCCATTCAGGGTCCTATCAATTTCTTTAGGTAAACACAGCTCGTTCTCTGACCCTGCTCCCCTAGCTTTGGGTCAGAACAAAGCCTGCTTCAAAGTCTTGCACTCAGCAGCAAAACACTCAGCTGTCCCATGCTGAAGTTAGAGTGGTTTCTCTTCTTGGTTCTACCAGTTCCATGGTGGAACCCTCCCTTTTTGTGGTGTGAGGAATTAGAATAAATCTAAAGATAAGTGAGGTATTTGGTTAAGAAATATGGTGCAAGCCCAGGAGTAACTGATTAGTCTTAATTGCCTTCCTGTATATATACAAAAGGATGCAACTTAAATACAAGAGCATGAAAAGGGCACAAGACAAAGAGAAAAGCAACATACCAGCAAGCCACTGCACTAGTCAGGAAATTTAACATCCACTGAGTAGGAGACAGGGCTTAAACAGAAAGGAATCCAACTTTTACTTCCCTCATACCTTTCTACTTGAAGAGTTTTACACACCAAACCAAGACTATAAAGGATTTCAACAACTCTTACTTCCCTCATACCTTTCTATGAAGAGTTTTACATAACCAACAAAGACTACATTTTGCAACCCTCATACCTTAGTACATGGAGTTTTACATACCATACCAAATAAGACTATTTCTCATAATAACCTAATGAGAGAAAAGAATATTACAATATATATTCTGTTCTTGAATATTACAAAAAAACTCTAGTTTTATTATACTTTAATACATTTGACCTATTCATATGCATTTACATATAGATAGCAGTTGTTTTTTATATTAATTATATTAATTAAAGTAAAAATCATTCACATGTTCATGGGTAAGTCATTTACCATCTATTAGAATCAAAACATATCTAGGGGTTAGAGTGATAGTACAGCAGGGAGGGCATTTGCCTTGTGCATGGCCAACCCGGGTTTGATCCCCAGCATCCCATATGGTCCCCGAACACCACCAGGAGTAATTCCTGAGCAAAGAGCCAGGAATAACCACTGAGCATCGCCGGCTGTGACCCAAAAGGCCAAAAAAAAAATCTAAAGTAAGAGGAGTTAAACTAGATCATCTCTCAAGTGAATTTCAATTCAAGATTATAATAAGACTAAGTTTTTGAACAATCTATGAGGATTTCATTTATATAGACCTGGATATAAACCAATTGGAAAATTTATAAACTAGAATAAAGAGAAGACTTTGGAAACAAAAATTGCCCCCCAAATAATACTTTGAAAATATTCTAGTTCCTTTCACTCCAGATCATTTCAAACATTTCTAATACCCAATGTCATGTAGAAACCCTGGTTATGCATTCATACTTCCTCTAGGCTCATATTCCCAAAGAGAATTCATTCCTTTTAGCATTTCTAGAATAATTAGTATGTTTTCCAAACTCTTGAATTATCATCATTTTCACATGAGAATACCGAGTGACTGGTTTAATATAAAGGACTCTGAAAGAAGCAGTCGCTCTCAGACTCACTGCAGATTGACCTGTTCTAAGAGCATGTTCCTAACACTCCCTGCTCTTAATGGTCAAATATTCCCGCCAATAAAATTAACATGAATTTATACACATGTATTTATGCACATATGTCATATACAAATTTATTCACACATATCATATACAAATCCCTTAATTGGTATTACAAGGAATTGTACATTTTGAAAGTTAAGAAAAGTAAATCATTAAATTGGCAGTCATAACATGATTTGATTTATAGTTATTAAACTTTGTGAAGATCTAAATATTACACTACTCCAACACTACTCAAATAATGTTCACTAGCATTTTCCAATGTTTGATTATTCCTCATAGGCAAAAATTGTAACTACGTTAACTGAAGGAAAAGAATACTCCATCATTAAATCAGAAACTAATTTAAAATTTAAATTAGTAAAATTATTTCAATTTCAAAGTAAAGCCAAAGTCAAAAAGTAGGCCAAATATTTTCATCACTAAGAGAAATGAAATTATAGAAAGTAACATTTTCAAAAAACCAACCTGAATGAAGACACTTTGGGCAAGCTTTCAACAATCCAAGTAATGCAAACACAAAATGAAATTAAAGTTTTAGAACTGCATTTTCTGTCACATAGAAGGAACAAAACTATGATATAGGTGAAGTAATATTTATCTGTATTTTTGAAAGATCTCAGCAATGATACATTTTAAATATAAAATTTGATGGTATCTTTATTTTTTAAGTCACACCATTTGGAGTTTATATTGAGTTAATATCATTTTCTCATGATTTCTTGTATTAAGCATCTAAATCAAATAAAGTTACTTCTATTTGTTACCAAAGTGCTTGATAGTGCCACAATATATTAACTGATAGTAAAAAGTTGCATCAGTCTCTTTTTTTAAAAGAAAATATATTGCTCTTTTTAATATAATTGTCAAAAAATATTTTTATGATCCTCATATTTTTAAAACAAATAAAGAATAAAATGAAACAGTTTGTGATAGGTGGGATTCCTAAGAAATTGGATTTTCCTCATACATCCCAAAGATGAAAATTGGTGGAAAGTTTGGAAACATTAAGCAATGTTCTTATTAGAAGTTGAAAGAGGCGAACAGCTATAACCAAATCACAGCTTGTTTGATGAATAAAGGGAGCCCAAAGCAGGTATTTTCTTTCTTTTTTTTTCTTTTGTTTTGTTTTTTGAACTATACCTGGTGGTGTCAGAGCTTACTCTTCGCTCTGTACCCAAGGCTCACTCCTTGCAGGCTAAGGTGATGGGATCTAACCTAGTTCGGACATATACAGGCAAACACCCTACCTTCTGCACTATCTCCCCAGCCCCCACAGCATTTCCTTTTCAAGCCAGTATGATAGAAGCTGCACCTTCCCCCATAATCCTGTTTAAGTGAGAATCTAGTCCTGTGGTCTCTATGGGGCTTCTCTGAGACTTGAAAGTGCAAGTCAGCACTGCAGTCCTCCATACAACCCAATGCTATTTAGATCCTTTGTCACAGTTTTCAAAAGTAAAGGCACAAGAATATTTTTCACTTACACAAAGTAACATTGTTTTCCTTTTTTCTTCAAAAGCAGTGAAGCTGAGGGAGAGATATAATTTAGAGTTTTAGATATACAAATTCAGAATATTCAAACAATTAAGTCAAGACGACTTTATATATAAATAACTACATATAGTGACATGCCTTGTATTTCTCTATATTAAGGCATAACAGTGTAGATATAAAAATGAAAGTAAAATAAGTGTGGGAATATGAGGCAATATTAAGAGATTAAAAATAGAATGAAAAAGGTAAAAATTTCTGTACACTTTCCTTTGTTGCAGATACTTTAAACCATTTCTATATATAAGCTGTTTATAATAATTAGGAAATTCAGAGCTAAATTGTGTGGTCATTGCCAATATCAGACGAGATCAGGCAAGTTCAGGGTGGTATGGCCGTAGACCATTGCCAATATCAGGTTGCCACTTCAGACACTAGAAGCTTCACCTGAATAATCCATTTGGGATCAGAAGTCAAGCATCTTTCTTTCTTCTACCATGTCTGTAGTCAAGCAGAAGCCATACTCAGGATAAATAAACCCAGAATGAACAACACAAATGATATTCACTACAGTCTTGGTTTACCTAAGTATTTGTTAACTCTTGTCAGGGTAAGGAATGAGAAAGGTGAAGGGGAAAGAAAAGGGGAAGAGCAGGGGAAGGAGAAGAGAAGGAGGAAAGGAAAAAGGAAGGAAGAGAGGAAGATAAAGAAAGGGAAGGGGAGGGTGGGGCAATAAAGAAGGGAAGGGGAAAGGGAAATAGTCAGGGACTGGGGAAAGGGAAGTTGAAGAGGAAAAGACTTTTCTGAGAGGGGCCATACCCATCAGTGTTCAGTGCTTCCTTCTAACTCTGTGCTCATGGAATCACTCCTGGTGGTGCTCAGAGAACCATACTGGGGATTGAATTCAGGTCAGCCATGTGTAAGTCAATGCCTTACACATTGCACTATCTCTCAGGTCCAGGAAGGGTAAACTTTGCAGTAGATGTCTGATAATCAATTTACTCCTTTTCTTAGTAAAAAAAAAACAGTTAAAACTGGCTAAAAGATAATCTCTGTTCAAATTGAACAAAAATTAACTTTTTTTCTATCTTAGTCTTTGCTAAGCCTTCTTGTGTGTCGCGTACTGTGTTTGCCCCTTGCTGACCTAGACCAACACTCATTTCTTCTCTGTGTATTTTCCAAGTTACTCTGAATTCCAGGTCCTGCCACCACATTCTGAAGATCAGAAGTCACTCAGATGTAGTCAGCCTCACTTTTCATCAACAGATGGCCGGGATGATCACTGTGACTTCCCACCTGACTGATCTAGCTTCTCTGTATTGTCAATGCAGAAAAAATGTCTTCCTAGAGTTAAAGCCAAAGTAAAATGTACCTCTAGCAGAAAATGTATGATGCTAGTATGGTTCCAGAGTTACCAATTAACATCAACTTCAATTGTCTTTCTGCAGTTTCTGCATTAACTCTGTTCTCAAAGCACACTTTAGCAAGAGCATTTTACCCAAAGCCCTATGCACTATAAAAGGACATTAAGCCAGGGCCCACAAAAACATCACTTGAAATATCTGTTCAATATTTTATTTGCTTGTACATCTCTTCACATATTTCACAGGCAACTGGGAAAGCTGTCTAACATAATGATGGAGAAAGCCTGTATGTGAGCAGTGCTTCCTGTATATACGGAGCCATTAACTCCCTTTACAAAACCTTGTTTCAATAGCTTAGCTGTTCTTCTCAATGAGCACCATTCAGTAGCTGCTTTATTACAACGCAAGTTTAGCACTTGAGATAGCCTTACTGTGGAGCAGTCCAGGGATTTGAAACACTACGGAACTAATCCCTAGACATATCTTCAAAATTTCAGTGAAAATATTGTACATATTTCTCACGTTGATTTCCCCTGTACTTTCTGCTCTTTGGGGACTGCTACAGAGACCCTGCTCTAAGGTTGACTGCCTCCTCTCAGACTGCATATTAAATCTATACCTCTGTGATTGCATTACAGAATCAGGGCATGCTGACTTCATTTAACAGTCTTCAAACAAAGCCGATAGCTGGTAAGTTTTCATACTGATTCTGTAGTTTAAGAAAAAAATTATAATCCTAAACATTGCATTATTCTCAACCAATTTAAAGGCAGCAAGAAGATAGTATCAAGATAGAGAGTCAGAGAAATCAGGGCAAAATTAGGAAATGTCACTTTCACTTTGAAAGCTGTCTCTAGGTGACATTTGGCTTGTCATTTAATCTCTCCAGACTGCGTTTTTTCATCCATCATCTGAAGAGCCCAGACTAGATGATGAGTCAGCTGCCATTATAAAATTCCAGACAGAAAGAACCTTTAGAAAACAAATCAAGTGGAACAACAGCCATGAGGAAGGCAATCTATCCTAGCACTGAGTGTGTGAATCTGAAGTTGGAGAGCTTTCAGGATCCAGCTGAATAAACTTCAAAAAATCACTTGTCTTCATGTCACAAGTTGGTCAGGAGTATTCAGTAAATAATTTATATCGAGCACTTAGCATGATGTATGATGCATGTAACTAAATCAGTGATAATAGCCATTAATATTTTATAGCATGTAGTTTAGAACCTGAGTTACAGAGTAGATTCTTATATTCTGTGACAATTTAAAAAGGTGTTGGCATGAATTATGATGTATTATTATTATCTTAAAGATGTAGAGGGGAAAGCAAAGTTCAAAGACTAAAGCCCTCGGACATGCCTTAAAAAATGACTGATGGTGGCCAGAGAGGTAAGGTGTTTGCCTTGCGTCAGTTGACCCATGTTTGATCCCCACTAATAGATAAAACTCAGGAGTAAACCCAGATAACAACCAGGTGTGAACAAAGAACAAGAAGAACAAAATGTTATTGAAGGATGGAAATGATGTTTGCAAAGATGTCTTAGAAAGGCGTTTACTCTTTATTAATGACTATCGGAAAAAGTTAAATAATCAAAAGTCCTTTGTCTTGGTTTAATGTAAAATATTAGATTTAAAACACATATATTCTTAGGCACTGACTCTTTTCTAGGTTTAGATTTCAAATTGTCGCTGAGCTAAAAATGAAATTCAATATAAAAAAGGGGATAATACAAAACTATCAGAGGGCAAAATAGTCGACTGCCAAAATACAGTTGTATTTGATTCCTTTTTTCAAATCATGCCCCAGAGAAACTTAATTCAAATACTTCTTGGACTTTAAACTGGAATCAAAAAACTTGCAAAGGAAAGTAAAGGTGAAAAAATATATTGCAAAAAGAAGTTAGTAAAGATTTATTAAGATTGGAAAAAAGTAAAAAAACAGTTATATTTTTCATTACAAATATTGAAAGATGGCCAATTTCTATTTCCTGGATTTAATATTTGTGGTTTGTCCAACACAGTGATTTCCTATTTGTTATGGAAGCAATTTTTTTCAGCTTCTGGTTGTATATGAGGATTGAAATAATAAGCTAACATTGCCATACAGGTTAATGTTGTCCTCACTCAGAAAAAGATATATACTTTCTATGATGAAAATCACCCTCTCCTTACTCTACTTTGAAATTTAGTTCCACATATTATCTCTAAAGTAATCCCTTGCTGTAATGTTTGTACATATCTAATGCTCTCCTTTGACATTGTATTGCCTTTAAAATCAAACTTCAAGGTTAGGTAAGACAGAGAAGGGACCAGTGTGCTAATAATTGTTAGAAAGGATAATGCCAGGGGCCGGAGCGATAGTCCGGTGGGTAGGGCGTTTGCTTTGCATGTGGCCGGCCTGTGCTGGCCTGGGTTCGATCCACAACATCCCATATGGTCCCCCAGAGCACCTCCTGGAGTAATTTCTGAGTGCAGAGCCAGGAGTAACCCCTGAGCATCGCCGGTGTGACCCAAAAAAGCAAAAAAAATAATAATAACAATAAAAATAATACCAGCCTAGAACTGAGCATTGAAGGTAGGCTATTTTAAGCCACAATGTATAAAAAAGAAGAAAGAGAGAGAGAAAGAGAGAGAGAGGCAGAGACAGAGAGAAGAGGCAAAAAGTGCCTTCCATAGAGGCAGGCTGAGGGAAGAGGGGGGAATCTGGGGACACTGGTGGTAGGAAACATGCACTGGTGGAGGGATGGGTACTAAACACTGGGTGACTGAAATCTAATCATGAATAGTTTTGTAATTGTATATCTCTGGTGGTATAATAAAATTTTTAAAAATTAAAAATAGCCCATCCTCACTACCAAGTGCGTTGGCACTGTGGGCCTCCTGTGGAAACACCCAGATCCAGGGTAAAGGACTGGAACTTTCACCAATGGGGCTGAGGCACACAAAGCCTCAGACCTGTTACCAGACCACTTCCACCCAGCTCCCCTGATGCTTCCCCATCCTCTCTACGAGCTGCATTGGGGCTTGGGGCATCCTGCGGGAAACACTCAGTAATCACCCACTGACATCCCAAAATTCAAAACCGCAGCAGATGCTATTGCGTCCACACAAACTACTAAATAGTTATCTTACCTGAGATACCAGTGAGCATTTGTCCAAAATTCCTTGCCATCCATCCCAAAGTGCAAAATCACCCCGGAACCTACTAACTGTACAGTCTAGCCAACCAGAACACACATTCTCAACCTACAATAGTCATTATGGTAAAGCAAGCAGGAATTCCATCAAGCTGAGTGTGTGCAGTCAGTCACTAATCCAGATGAGCCAAGCAATAACGTTGAGCTATATAATCTCTCAGATTAGGAGTTTTGGAAGGAACTGTTAAGGATGCATAAGGAACTCAAAAGAAGCAATGGAATACAAAGTCGATAAAATACAAGTGGACATGAGAGCAGAAATGAGTAAATTGCAGACCAAAATACAAGCAGAAATGACAGATATTAAAAATTTGGTAAGTGAAATGAAAAAGACCCTGGAAGCTTCCAAAGCAGAGTAACAACTGCTGAAGAATTAGTGATCTTGAAGACAAGGTCCAAAGATTCTCTAGATAACAGCAGAAGGTGGAAAAGAGACTCACAATCAATGAACAGACTACCAGAGAAATCAGGATGAAGCCAAAAAGAAACAACATATGGATCATTGGGATCCCAGAAGGGCAAGAGGAAAACCCTGATGAAGAAGAAACTATCAAAGCCATCATTGCTGAGAAGTTCCCTGAACTGAAGAACTCATGCTCCCAGATTCAGGAGGCCTGTAGGATACTAGCTAAAAGAAATCCCAATAAGAATACTCCAAGATGCATCCCTTGTCGGGGAACACCATCGGGGTCCCCAACAGTGCCGGGAAGCGAGTTCCCTTCTACATTCAAAGCCGGCGGGGAATGGATGAAGACTCAGGAATCCAATGCAGTTTTTTTTTTTTTTTGCTTTTTTGGGTCACACCCGGCGACGCTCAGGGGTTACTCCTGGCTCTGCACTCAGGAATTACTCCTGGCAGTGCTCAGGGGACCATATGGGATGCCAGGGATCGAACCCCAGCCGGCACTGGGCCGGCCGCATGCAAGGCAAACGCCCTACCCGCTGGGCTATCGCTCCGCCCCCAGATGCAGTTTTAAAATGCTTTACTTATCACAGGTTCAGGCATACAAATCAGCAATAGGAAAAACCCCTGTGCTTAGGATTCCCGGCTAGAATCCCCCCCACGTGTAGGCCAAAATGGGGGCCACCACTTGTGAAAAGGCCCTGTAAAGAGGACACAAAGACAAGACTCCCAAGAAGAGTGCAAGTCCCAAAAGAGAGCCCAAAAGAGAGAGACAGCAAGAGAAAAAGCAGCCTAGTTTTATACTCCTGCAACTCAGACCTCCCACTATTATGGGAAGCAGGAAGGGTCAAATGCCCTTAGATAATTTCTCCTAGCACCTCACCTAGGCCCTATTATGTGCTAATGTTTTGAGCCAAGATCTGCATGGAAATGCCTTTAGAGGGTAGAGAAGGGGGTTTCTGAGATGGCATGTCTCTGTACCAAAGGCTAATACCAATGCCAGTAAAATATTTCTCCAAACCTTCACAAGAGTCTTGTCTACTTCATGGTAGTTTTGTATTTTAGTTGTCTTTGAGTTGTCAGGGAGCTTGCTTGAAATGCAAACAGCATTTCTCTCTGGTCCTAATTACTTAAAGATCCAACGTGGCAAGGTAAATATGCTGGTAAAATCTAGCTAGTCCCCACGATGATTGTGGTAGCATGAGAGAATATTTATACCAGCCAGTACAGAATACATGGTCAGATAAACTGCCACATTTAAACTACCCCCCCTATCTACAAAGTGATCTGCGGGGAGGCAACCCAGGGCAGATGCAGAGGCTTTTAGGCTTTTAGGTGTCCTGCAACACATCCTAATTAAAATGAAAAAAACAATAGAGATAGAATACTTAAAGCAGCAAGATCAAAGAAGGAAAACAAGAAATATCCTTAAGATTTACAGCAGACTTCTCAGATGAAACACCCCAAGTTTGAAAACAATGATGATAATTGTAAAATGGCTCAATGAACTGCAGGCATCACCAGGAATTCTTTACCCAGCTAGACTTATGTTCAGATGTGTAGGGAAGATACACAACTTCATGGATAAACAACAACTCAGGAAATTCATAGACTCAAAACCAACTTTAAAAGAAGGATTGAAGGGGTCTACTGTAAAATAAGACAGAACCCCAGAAAGATGGCACAAAATCCGATGACAATAATCTTTCTCAATGTCAATGGTCTAAATGCACCAATTAAGAGACACAGAGTGGCAAAATGGATTAAAAAACTGAATCCAGTATTCTGCTGCCTACAAGAAGCACTTCTGAAAAATTAGAACAAACACAGACTCAAAGTCAAAGGCTGGAAGACCATTCTCCATGCAAACAACTCGTCCAACAGGCCAGTGTGGTCATACTAGTATCTGACAATATAGAATTCAGGCTGAAAAGGTTAGAAGGGACAATGAAGGCCATTTCTTAATAATTAAGGGGTATGTATATCAGGAAGAAATCATACTACTAAACATATATGCTCCCCAATGAGGGGCCAGCAAAATACTTAAAACAACTGCTAATAGACCTCAAAGAAGACATTAACAGTAGCACAATAATAGTTGGAGACTTCAACACTACTTTATCAACTATGGATAGATCGACAAGACTGAAACTTACCAGGGAAATACTGGCCCTGAAGGAAGAAATGGAAGAAAGAGAGTTAGTTGATATATACTGGGGCTTTTCATCCTAAAAAAGCTGAATACACATTTTCTCCAGTGCACAAAGAACATTCTCCAAGATAGACCACATGCTGAGCCACAAAGCATACCTCAATAAAATAAAATAGATAGAAATTTTGTCAACTATCTCACAGACCATGATGCACTTAAAATAGAAGTTAACCATACATAGAAGCAGGGATTTAAACCAAACGCCTGGAAACTGAACAGTTCACTGCTGAACAACCAATGGGTCATAGAAGAAATCAAACAGGAAATTCAAAGATTCTGGGAAACAAATGAAAATGAAGAACACCAACTATCAGAACTTCTGTGATACAGCGAAAGTAGTGTTAAGTGGATAGTTCATAGCTCTTCAAGCAATCATCAGGAAAGAAGAAAGGGCCCATTAAATAACCTGACCTCACAGCTCAAAATATTAGAAAAGACCAAAAAAAAAGGCCCAACCCAGGCAGTAAAAGGAAATAATAAAAATTATACAGGAAATCAATGAGGCTGGAAACCCCCCCAAAAAATCCAAAAGATTAATGAAAGCCAAAAAGCTGGTTCTTTAAAAAAAAAAAAAACAAGATTGACAAACCACTGGCAAGACTTGTAAGGACAGGGAAAAAGAGAACCCAAATAAACAGAATCAAAAATAAAAACAGTGACATCACA